>CABEGB010000236.1:0-106178 GCA_901521435.1 Crematogaster levior | reverse complement strand
TATAAGGGTATCTTTATAGTACAAGGCGTTGAAAAAATTTCGTCCATTAAGATATTACGATACTTTTTACAACGTGACGAACGTGTGTAACGTGCTGTTCAAGCTGTTGAAAGTTAGCCGTTGTACAACAAGATAGAAGATACGCAAGAACGAAGCTTACAATGCACGTATAAATAAATGGATTAGTTGCGCGAAGGTTAATCCGTTCTTCGAGTGCGAGCAACGGGAAGATGATGTACCGCATGTCTGCATGTCGTACCGCCACGACGTTTACTGTGCGCACCGTTAGTATCAGTGACGATCATAAATTTCAGTGCATTCAGTGCAGTTATAATTCTCCTCTCCCCGATATATGTGTCCCTGTTTTTCTTCTTCTCAGTCAGCCGAAGGAACGGTATACGTATGATGTATGTATATGTATATCTCGCGGCCCTAAACGGCCCATTGTTCGCGACATCGTCTTGACGAATTTGTACATAACGGCAGCGCTCTTTATATAAAGGATATCCTTAACGATGACAAAAAGAGAAATTGTTCCGACAGAGAAACAGATAGCAAGAATTTATGCGCGATTAATTTCTTTCATTCTGATAACACTTTTAATTAATTATTGTCATTTATATCTTAACTCTCCTGCTTTCAGTTTGTTGAAAGTAACAAATATTAAACGCAATATTAAACAACTATAAATATAATAAAAAAAAGAGTAGCAGCAATGTGTGTGTATGTGCTATCCACGTATATAAATCTCACTCTGATTTTATTAATGATCATCAAGTACATCTTAACAGATCGCTTTGAACTGACCAGCACGCGGATGCCGCGACTGAATTCCCTTTCTTCTTTATTCGAAGCCGCCCGATACAAGCGGATATTGTTTGATTCTAAAATAATAGCTCACCATAGGACATCGTAACATGAAGGATTCCGTGGAATTTCGCGACTCCCAACCTTCTCGAATGGTCCAGCGGGCCGGGACCAAATCTTCCTCCCCAAACTCGGGAGCAGAAGTTCCCGTGTGTGCCTCCTATTATTTTTAATGCTGTAACGTATATCGTGGATTGTTGTACTTGGAGGAGGAGAGAGAGAGAGAGAGAGGGGAGGGAGGGAGAAAGGTGGAAGAAAAGAGTGAAGGAGCGAGAGAAAAGGGATTGAACGGAGAAATAAAATGGAGAGAATGTCGAATGTCGAACCTGGCGCGGATTTACGGGGCGCTTTGTAACACCGCCTTCCTCAATTCAGCAATAGCCTCTTCTTCTTTTCGTTTCACGTGACTCTCACTCTCCCACGAGGGGAACAAGAGAGGAAGGATCTGCCAACGACCGTACGTGTATCTTCGCTACCTTCATGCTCATTAACCCTTTCTACCCACAAACTAAATACTTTCGCCTTTCGAAGTTGGCTTCCCGCGCCTTAGCGTACCGGAATTTTCACGCTTTATGTTTCATGTCTTCTATTGAGTCACGATTATACACGATTATTCGTGACTGTGCACGAAGGTTGCATTTTATGCCACATCTGTCTTGTACGTTTACTATTTTAATTCATAAAATGGTATTCTCTTTCAAGATTGTGAATCACTTGAAAATATTTCGGTAACATTTAATACGCAAAAACGCGAAAATCACTTATTAATTGTAATATCGTACAATGATGTATGTAAATTAAACGACGTTAACGCGCACATGAGTTACATCTTTCTTCCATAATAATAATAATAATAATGTAATGTAATAATTTTAACAATACATCAAGTTCAAAATTGTCTCCTCTGAGAAATATTCTTTACAGCAATAGGAATGCGTAATAATGCTTACCAATAAAAGATAAGAATTTTTTGCTATTTCTAAGTGATCGCGCCTGATATGTCCTTTATAATAGATATGAGAGAAACGTTCGTGCTCGCGCCTGTCGCAACGCGCTCGCATACATATCACCTGCAAGGACAGTTGCAGTTTTTCGCCATAAATGGAACTGGAGCACGCGCCATATGAGAAACGCGTTTATGGATTACAAAATCGCAACGAACCTAACCAGATTTGAAACCGCTTCTACATAAGCAGAGGTCTCGCCTTGTGAAAAACATTGGCCGTACCAACTCTTACCTCGCGCTTGTCTCTGGAATCCAGAAGTGTAATGACACGAGTAATTGGGCCTTAGAAACGGAATCTCTGGCCGTTTTTATTATATCGGCAAAAAAACCTTCCTACAGGCGGCTCTTTTGTTAGTAACTAATGTGCATTCTTCGTAATGTACACTTGAGCAGAGACGCTATTGCATTTCTTTTTCTTTAAAATAAATTGCAATTTTAACAAAAGCGCATCGATCCCCAAGTATGTGCGAATAAATGTAAGTTTATTCGACAGCGATATATTGAATGTAGTGAATCGGATTAGAATCAATTGTATTTGTGCGTTGTTTCCTCCATTATTATTTTTTAAATATTTTTAAATATTTTTATTGTATCAAGTATTCAAGTTTGTATTTCTGTATTCATTACAATTCCGTTTATTAGAAGCAAGGGCTATAATACAACAAGTATTATAGCATAAGTCTATTAGTGTATCATAGATCACATTCATAACCACCAATCTCGGCTAATTCTAGTCAATTATACCTTCGACAAATAAATGGATGATTCTTGAATGCAACTGCTCCACAGTAAGTTGTCTCAAGAGGCCTCATTAACTGTGGTCTGTTCAATTATATAATAATAAGCTAATAATAATTGCATTGCCGTTGCATCGGTTCATTGTACGACAAGAGTAGACGAATAAATTAAGGACTAACTTCCCTCTTACAATACCCTCATCCAGACTGCATGATATATTGCATCAGATCTGAACTCGAATGTATTTTGACCACTTCAGCAGTTACTCGTGCATACAACACGAATGTATTATAAAGATTTCGCAGTGCAAATAAAATAATATATTGATTTAAAAATTCACGTTTCCTTTGGAGTTCCATTCTCAATCACAAAATGATCTTAATTTAAATGTCAAGTATAAGCAGTGCATTGCAATGCGCAAGGATAGTCTCACGATTTTTAACAGATAAATGTATATCTCTGACCTAAATCTTTCGCTGCGGAAATGAAAGCTTTCAGCTTTGACCTTAGAAAACACACATCGATTCAATCTCGGTAAAAGATCAATTACATAAATAGTATCCAAAGGAGCCGCGATGTTACTTTGATTTACACGTACACATACAAGTTCTTGTGCATTGTAATTTTTAATGTGACCGTATGTACTTTGATTTACAACGTTGTCCATGGTATTTCCATAATTTATGTGAAAATACGACGCTGCCGAGATTTATGGATTTCGATGTTCACGATTGCGATGAAAATAGATGCTCTTATAATACTGATCATTCGAGATTGCAAGCCTCTCGCGTAGACATTCACGTAATACAAAATTAATCATTACCCAAGAGATAAGAAATTTTATTGCGGCATTAAAGGAACGAATTGAGTTAATTGAGTAATTTCATAAATAAATGTACAACTACAATTAATTCATATTGATTCATATTAATTCATATTGATTGATCACAAACAAATAAATCTTTATTAACGTTATCCATTATTCAGTACTCGATGCGTAGCGATTAAAATAATCTCAGATATTTTATATCAATTTCCTTCACTGAGCTTCGTAAAAGGAAATTATGGAAAATCTTGCGATGTTTAATATATTGGCTTATATGCAGCCAATCCCGCGCGAGTGATTTATACAACGACATTTGTTAGCGGCCTTTGTCTATTTGCAATTCATGTACCATCAGCATCGAGACGTTTATCACCTTCATAAACTTCGATCCCGCTGGCGCAAAACACATTTATCATCATATCGTTGATTTCATAATGTTGCGTTAAGAAGGTAACGTTACATGAGCGCGCTTAGACTTCTTTAATCGTAGATCAAGCCGGTCTCATTAAGCCATATTTAGCGTCGTCGATGCAGACTCCGAATAAAGACGTGATCTTTTAAGCTTCTAGTATTCCCGGCATTATAAACTCACGTGCGAGTGACCTCGGAAACGAATTTTCTTTTAGCAAAATATGTATTGTTTATTTTTGTACTTATGTAAAACAATTAAGATTAAAAAACGGAAAACGCGACGGGTAGAGCGATGTGCTAGAAATATATCTATTTTCAATTCGTCTTAAAGATGATAATCGTTTTATCAGTATACATTTGAGAGAGATAGTAAAACCAAATCATTATTAGCTATTTATTTAATTACAGTAGCAATAAAGGATTTACATAAATGAGGTAATTTGAGATAATTAAAGTCATGCACAACTTGGTATTTTCATAGTTATTTTCATAGTTTATTTTATAAATACGTATTGTCACACGAAATACGCGTTGCTGAAATAACAGACAGAAATTCAGGCGGTGTGAATCCAACTTTAGAGTCCGTGACTCGTATCGGTGATACAACGATTGATTTGCGAACCCCTATAGAATCATGAAGTCATACATACTCACACGCCGCACGATCGATGCAAGAAAATGATATAAACGATCTCCCTCGTTGCGGCAAGCGGATACCGCGGCTCCCGGTCAAACGTTAACTGGTAGCATGCGAACGGTTATGCTAATTTCTACGTCTCAACGTTAATATCGAATATTTATGATCGTTCAACGTATGACTTACGTTTATTACTTTCACCTATCCGATATATCGATAGTTCAAACCTTCACATGTTGATATTGTATTGGAATTGTTATGAAACTATTGCAGCTTATCGATAGACAAAGCTTGCTTCTCATACCTTTCACCTTTCTATTGTACTGTTCATTGATTATGTAGACGATCAAATTATTTGCAAATTATATCATGTCATAATACAATAGAATTGACGTTGTAAATAAGAGAAGTACTTTGTAAGTACTTTAAAAATTTGCAGTACTTTATGCAGGGTGAATTATTTTAATCAATACACGCGAATATCTCGGAAAGGAGAAGTTTTTTCAAAAAATGTTTTAGACAAAAGTTGTTTGGTTCGAAGGGGAACATAAGATTATGTCATTGGTTTGACTTTGAGTGAACGTGCTAAGGTCACTTGAAGGTCACCTTCAATTTCTTAAATGGAATCCCCTATTTTTCATTAGGCATTTTTATAGCTTATCTCGAGAGCTTTCCAAAACACTATAGTAAAGTATTTTTTCATAAAGTACTTTTTAAGTTTATGAGGCTTGAAAGATACAGTATTTTGACATAAAATATAAAATATCTTGTGAGAAACATTCAGTTTTTGGTAATCTTATCTTGGTACTTTTTTGCACAGAATAATGAGATCAATCAATTGGTGTAAAGAAAACACATGGTTGATTTGAAAAAAAATACGTTGCCAAACACCAAATAGGTATGTAATTTGCAACATTTTTTTTTTTTTTAATAATTCAAGGTCAAAATAACCAATGACGTAATCTTGTGTCCCCCTTCAACTGAAAAACTTTTGTCTGAAACATTTTTTGAAAAATTTTCTCCTTTTCGAGATATTCGCGTGTATTGATTAAAATGACTCATCCTGTATAATTGCACTCACAAACGAACATATTATTGGAATATATTACCGGACCAAGCTCTGCTAAAAATTATCTATTCGATAGGTAATTTAACACGTTGACTGCCACGGCAATTTTCAGAAATCTGGCCTAAAATGACAATTTGATTTAATCACATCATATTATTAAAAACTCTAATTCTAGTGCATAGTTATCATCAAAAAGCATAAAAAATGTGTTTTTTTTTAAAAAAAAAGGTCTTGTTAATTATCTCGTAGTTGGACGAGATAACTCGTAGTTGGCGTCCTAGAAAAGAACGCAGTCTATGAGTTATCTCGTAGTCGGCAGTCAACGTGTTAAGGAAAATCAGTGTTTCTAGGAGAAAGAGAAGATAATCTGAAATGAATATCGGTTATTATGGTTTACATAAGAACAACTTTAAAGCTCTTCTATAAGATAGCATCCAGAAATGTAAACCACAAGCTTCCTCGAAAGATTTCTCTACGCAATACATCAACTTATTATATAAAACTTATTATATAAAACTTATTATATATCAACTTATTATATAAAAAACATAATAATAAAATAATAGAGTATGTTTTGTATTTTTTTATTTATATCTTTTATGTTGAGTCGCGTGTAGATTTAACAATCTTATTAATATTATTCGAAAACTAAACTCAATTTTGACTTATATAATTTTAAATGTTTATTGTAACATTTTATTTGTTTAATATGTGTACTTTTACTAATTTAATTATCGATATCACAATACTTTTTATAATTGCATACATGAAGATTATTAGAAATTTGATATGTATTTACGATGTAATTACGATAATGTATATTAATAATTAATGACTAAACCATATTAAACCATATTGCGAATTGACATAAATTCGAAGAAATCGCAAGTTTGGGAAAAGTCTATTTTAAAAGTTGGAAATTTATCTCTCTTGCATTAAGACCGCTAAGCTCCTTTAATGGAAATATAAAAATTCGTAAATCTTCATCCGCGTTTCCCGGATATTTCGCCAGGCGGTCAGGAGTGGGCGCGGTTATTTTTTAACATTCTGCACCTTTATTCGAGTCAAACATCGAACGGAGACGCCCGAGAGAGCCGAAACTTTTCCAATTTAAAGTTTTCGTCGGCCCTGACTTTCACGCTGCTGCAGACCAAACGGGTATCTTTATTGCACTCAACAACGTTGCGAACCTCCCCGCCGCACTCAGGATACTCTAACACTATACCCGCTAAACCCGTACATGGAATTCGTGTTTGTGTAAACACACGTTCTATCACCATTTTTCTTTTCGACCCTTTCTCACAAAGCTTTATCGAACGTCATTACTGTAAACCTGCGGTGACCTTTCGGTGCCACGAGTATTAATTAACTTCTACGCTATCGGCATGGAAAATACTGCAAAGTCTATCAATTGTTAATAAAGAAAGTTGTCACTTACTTATCTTGCTTATTTATCGAAAAATATCTCGATTATAATTATTCTCGACAATTGTACCTAATCAGTTATTATTATAATACAAATGTTTCATATATTTTGAAAAAGTATGTATTGATACTGTTTTCAGAGCAAGTTTTGCAATACGATTTTCGTGTTCAGTTATACCTGCCTATCACTCTCAGTGTGAAAGCGGCTTAAGAACCAGTGGTTAAGCTTTTCTGGTAATTAAGTGCGGCTTATGTCGGCACTGCGAGGGTGACTGTGGTAACCTTAGAGGTTAATAACTCAGGGGAGGTTGGCCGCCCCGTGTTCAACTGGCGAATATGATATTGTTATGGGGTCTGAACGGGTCTATGGGGGTCCGGACTGCCACGGGCATGAAAGAGGAAGAGAGAGAGAGAGAGAGAGAGAGAGAGAGAACGAGTGAGAAGGAGGCAGAGTAGAGTAGAAGAGAGAGAGAGAGAGAGAGAGAGAGAGAGAGAGACAAGTCGGAGTAAAGTAAAGCGAGAGAATGAGAGAGGTACCAGGTACCTAGCACCAACCGTCCGTGCTGTGAACTCTACACCAGCTGATTAGGCTCGTGCCAGGCGTTATTAATCCGCTAACTCACCCCCACCTGACCTCTAACGAGCAGAACTATCTGCGCTACACGTGCATACGTCGTTACGGCTCCGCCACTGGTTCTCACGTGCGGATACGAGCTCCTTAAATGAACTTCGACTTCCGTTCGATTAAATTTGACTTTGGTCGAAGTGACTGTTTCAACAGACTGTATCCATTAAAGCGAATTTTGATTTTTTTTACATGGAAGCGAATTTTTTTCAAGTATAATACACGAATTTTACAGTCTGTTGGCTTAAATTTTTTGTTAATCTTAAATTTATAGAAATATATGTAGGAAACAAGCGCATAAAAAGTGTTAGAAAGAATTTTTGTAATATATGTATATATTAGATTTGTGAGATGTGAATTTTCGAAAAATGAGATGCGCAATGAAATATAAAAAAAATTTACACCATAAATATAAATCATAAAGAATTTTTTGTTTATATTATAAAATATTTTATTATTCACAGTGTCATATCCTTATAAAGTATAGTATAGTATCTGGGACAAAGTTACTTTAGTGATTATTTTTGCATGAATGTTTTTATATCTTTTTATAACATTTTTTTAATTTACAGATCAAATAATGATAAATTAATGCAGTGGGTTTGTTATGAATGACAAAGTTGACAAGAGGAGAACCACTGACGGAGAATGTGTTGTGCGCGTAATATTAGCAATGAAGACCTTATAATCACTTGCCCTTTGTGCGTGACTATCATGAAGATATCTTGTTGGGTACACACAATTCTCAAATACATTTCTTCAACTTATCGCACTATGACTTTTTTAAACTTTTTTTTTCAATCTTATTCATTTATGTGAATATTGTAGATAAATCATGCTCATCTGTTTTTGAACAAATATACATTGATATATCCAATATTACAATGTTTATACATTTTTTTATCTGCAAAATAGTTTGAATTGCTATATAAATTAACCCCTTTGGCACGGAGAATTTTAAAAGTTACGTAGAATAGCGTGAAATTTCGTTGGATCTCTGATGGCTCCGGGGCGCGAGATGTCGGATTTGGACGGTATTGATTTGCGTGGTCAATGATATCGAGTTTCTGGTGAAAATATTGCTGGTCGATAGTGTTCTGCTTTATGAGGTGTGTAATGACACCGTACGGGAACAGAAAACCCAGAGGAGACGTAAAAACGGCACAACGTATGCAGTTTTACCGGGCGGGATAGAGAGAGAAAGAGAGAGACAGATGGAAAATGGAATGTCGAGAAATGGAGAGAAAGAGCGAGTAAGAGAGAGTGGAGTGAGAGCAGCTAGGTTATTGGATGAGCAGCAATCATAAAATTTCCACCCTCCTGTGTACGAGGGATACCACGCGGGTCGAATTTGACTGCGACACGTACACGCAGGCGGCCACCACACGCGTGTGTATGTAGATATTGTAAGGGATCGTTGGGGTTATAAAATGTTCTGCAAACTAGATATGTTGTCAGCAGTTTACATAAGGCTGTGCCACCCACGCGTGTCCGTCCGTGGTCGAATTTAAGATACGCCGATATTCTTAATCGTGAATTTACATTTACATTTACACGGGATTTTCGTTGACATTTTCAGCGCGTTAGGCATTAACTTTTCCTATCTTACAGTATGTACGAATTCAATTTTCAGTTACGACGTTCTGTCGTATAATTTATGTTCGTAAGCGAAGATGTATTTGTGTGCGCGTATTAATTTCTTTATGTTGCGCGCGCACGCGTGTGTATTATCCGTATATATTTATGAACTGAGATTTAACATTATCGACCAAATTCTTATAATATACTTTCACAGTTCATGTAAGTATCAATTACACACACACGCGCGCGCGCGCGCAACATAAAGAAATTAATACGGATATTTAGAAAGATATCGAATATTGAATATATTTTTTAAGATAAAATAAAATCTTATAACTTATACATATCGGAGAAAATCTTCTCCATATTTCTGTGAGTGTAACATTGCTCTTTCAAACTATTTTTGACTTTTACTACGAAGATTTCAATAATGTATTTCTGAAAGAAAAAAAGTCTGATTCACCTTTAATATTTTATGTTTCATAAGAATATTTATCATAAACCGGAAATATGAATATTATTGGTATAGTAAAGTCACGAGCTATTTTTGCTCTCTACAGTGGCTTTGTAGCGCGCCTCGTTGACATACAGCCAACATTATGGAATTCTTTCGCGGTTGCGGACATTCGCGAGTTCGTATCTGATATGTCAGAGTTATGCGTTATTGCCCATGGCCCTCCCTTACCCCTCCGTCTGCGAATGCGATTGGATATCGCATACCTATTCCTGACGAAAAAATCCGCCTGCTACGCGTATGCTACTGCCAACGGCATTGCATAAACATTAGGAATGTATCTTCGATCTCCAGCGACTGTAAGATAGTAGCACGACACCCACGTTCCTGAAATCGAAAAAACCCAATGGACGCTTCACCGTTTGACCGTTACCACGTCCGCGAGAGACAACGGGAACGTGAAGGGAATATAATGCGAACGGCATGCGCGGGATTATGGGCATAATCGCCCGTCGACCATATGTATGCAAACATGTTTCGCGTTGCGTACGTATGAACTGCGCTGTTAACTCGACTATGAATAATTCTTTAGAAATTAACACGATTATATTGTTTCGAAGACACTCACAAGTTGAGCACTTTAAACGAAGGAAATTGATTAAGAAATTAATGTGTGTGTGTGTGTTTCTATGAAAATCTCTCAATAGACTATAATAGCAATGTGTGTTTTTGTGATAATATTTTTTTGAACAATTTTGGAGAAAAATTTTCTAAAAGATATTTAGGGCCAAAAATTAAAATCGATATCGATTTTAAAGTTGGCGATTTTTCTACATTCCAATGAGCGACAGATCTAGTCGGTGGTACGCAGATGATTTGCCAGATCGATAAACACAAAAATTGAAATTTGTTTATTCATGTTTCTAAAAGGTGTTTACTTAAATATATGTCTAATTATGGGTCTTCTTATCACCTTAATTTTAATCTTTATAAGAAAATTGAAAAAATATTTATAAATTTAAAATTGTTCATTTTATTATAAGAATGTGTGTGTGAAATGTGTGAGGAATAAAGTGTATTTTTTATTATTGTACCTTTTTGTAATTACATGGAACTCGGGAGCACCCTTTTAATACACTCTTTATCTCAATATTGTGCGCGGCCGATTACCGATGAATACATTCATACATACAGGAGCCGGCGCAGTCACGCATACACATATATGATTTCAAGAGATTCATGGGTCGAAATCACGCTGACAATGAAGCACGGGCGCTCACGTTTCCTAACAACACTCGCCCAATTTCACTCAAACAGAAGCCGATTAATTCACGGCGTCCAATTTAATCCGTTCTCCCGACTCGATCGGCGACGAGGAAGGCCGATGGAAAAGCATCGTAGTTATCGCGGACCCCTTGTCTCTCCCTTCCGTTCAGGACCTTCCCCCCCGCCCCTAGTATAGAGTATGGGAGGTTTCCATACGCCGATCCATTATACATATTTTAAACTGTCAATCTCTCCACGGCGATTGCCATTCGGATTGGCCGCGCGGATTAGGCGGAAAGGGTCAGGTTGGATTGCTATAGGGACAACAATGAGACCCTACAAAAGACGCGGAATATTAGGGAGCAACGTAGACTATCGACAGACTGCCCTACCGTTCAACAGCCTCGCCATCGTCGCTCTTGCTTCGACTTCGATTTCCTTTCCTCCACCCGGTCTTCCTTTCTCCGCGCCTCGTCATTAATGCGTATCAAATCGCGCGGAGTGAATCCTTGATGATGCGTGACATGCGACGATCGGAAAGAGAAAGAGAGAGAGAGAGCGCGACTTTTTCTAGCACAAATTTAACAGTAAAAGAACCGCGACATAATTTTTTGTTTACTAACACACATTTTGTATCTGTGAATATCCTATCTCTTTCCTTTCGACAATCTTTCACGTTCATACAATAATTCTGTCAGATTATTCTAAAAATGGAATAAGTCGTTGAAAAAATCCTAAATTGAATGAAACAAATGCATTATTTTCATTAATTATATAATTTACTCTACTATATAAAATAATATTCGAATAATTAATATAATATGTATGCACATATGTTTAATATAAGATCGCTTTTATTTATGAATTTTTTTTATTGTTTTGTATATTTATTTTTGGCTCTTGAAAGGCTATTGTGGTAATTTAAACGTGTTTGAATTTTAACGACCCGTACCAAATCTGTTTTTATGTTAAATATTCGAATATATTTTATTTTATATCTGTTTTTTTTTTTTTAAATATATATATTTTGGAATAATGCTGTTTTCAAAATATTTAATTTAGTTGATTTTTCGCCTATTAGTCAATGGTCATCGACCAAAAAAAGCTGTTTACGAAGTTCTGCAACGAATGTACGAGATGGACGAACGCACCTAATGCATACCTCGCCTCATAGTGCAGAGAGCATGTTGTTTCGTGCTCACACTGCTAGCTCGGGTCCGTTGTCGTTTCGCAGTCATCTCACCGATCTGCCCTAAGTCAGAGTGACTCCGAGTCTCTACGGCTCTTATATGTGCGTGAGATCACGCGCGAGCTCGTTCTCTGCATTTATGCCTAAGGCCCCGAAGGCTTCCACGCTTTTTTCTCTACTCCTCTCGCATGCCCGCTCTTCCTGCTCGCACTCAAATGGAATCGTTTTCTTGTCACGCACAGCCGTTAAAGTTAATTTAAAACTAGAGCGTTATTATTTAGATAAGTTTTAACATTAAAAGCTCATTAATAACCGTTATCAAGCAGTGAAACGTACTCAAAGGCTAAGAGCAGTGCCATTTTCGTAACAGAATTAATACAATAGAGCAAAATATCTTGATATAATGTTACGATCTATTGAAGTCCTGCTTCGAATTAAAAAAAATGTTTCTGACATAATTAAACATAAAATTTATATTAAAAAATATGATATTGATGGATTAATGTATCAATTCGAATTTTTTATTTTATGCCTACAACGATTTTAGGTAAGCATGAAAGAATTAATAAATAAAAGATATATAAATCTTGAAAAATAAAAAAGGTTAGTATAACACACGTTTTGTGTTTTGCAATTGCAAATCTTCGTAGGTGGTCAAATTTAAAACATCTCAATAGTACCATCAGCGATACATGACACTTGGCATTACATCATTATCGATATCGCTTAGCTACGACTAGCCCCTATTTATCAGCGTCTGTCGTTGATGGATCTCTTTTCAGAGGCCTGCCTGCCGATCATTAATAATTCATCTGTCATCATCCTCAGTAGCTGTAATAATGGTAGCAGGTAACAACCGGCAGTGTATTCATATCTAAGAAATCCTAAAACTCTTGTCGTCCGAATCCAGCTTTCAGTAGCCTTCTCCACTTCACTTATTTGCATATAAAGGCATTCCTTCGCTTTGCGAACTTTTGCAGTCGTCGTAATCGCGTAACTGTAAGTCTTTCTTGATAGAGCCTGCCAATATTCTGGCGATCATGATTTTGCCGATGCGCATGATGTGTAGCCTTTTATCGATTCTTTGACTGTAAGTATTTGCTACGTATCAATATCTCTCTCAATCTTATTTTTCTACATAGTTTATGTAAAGATTTATATAGAGATGTATATAAAAATCATATTGTGACATACATGTTACGCTACATATTTATGATACGACTTCTTGCCCTGTATAATTTGAGAGATAACGCCAGTCACATAAATAATAAGAGGATACAAACAACTTGGAATATATTACCTTTCTGTCTCGTAATTCATAATGTTTACCTCACTAACAACGAATATGAGATAAATATACATGAGCATAAGGGTCTCTTTCTGGAAACATGATATCTTTGAAAAATAAACGGGTTTCAAGCGGTATATAATTTTCATCATCATATTGTTTATTGCATCATACATATTAGCGCTGCGAGAGACACGAACGTATAGAATTTTAATGGAATATAATTTAAACGGCTATTTTACATTGAAAATATTCGCTGTCGGCAGTATCTTCGTCTTCGATAACACAATTGGGGGCATTCCTACTAGCTCTGATGATTAATTTTAATGAGATGCCGATGTGTAGCATGGTTTCAATTTCAAGCGAAACTGATTTTAGGATCAAGGATCTTTGTCGCATTAATTAATTAATCATCAAACTTTAGGAAGAGAGATTCGAACATAATTTACGAAATCATTCATAAATCGGTGATAAATATTGCGTCGTGTCTCAGGTGTCTCAGTCCGAAATGTTTCGATATTACGTGAGCCCGTGATCCGGCTTTACGTAATTGCGACGAGCTGATAGTGCTCGGTCAGAGTGTAGGTTCGTCAATAACTCGGATGCTATTAACATTCCTGTCCCGCCGAGTTAAGTCAGGTTAGTTACCAAGTTAACCTTACAAAACTGTTCAGGTCAGTCTTGAACAAGCCTGTAGGTAGGTAGTAAGTATGTGGAAAGACCTCTCATGGCCTCCGGGCGATGAAGCCGCCCATGAATTTCGGCTAATGAGAACATTTGGAGATACGTCAGTTCCAGTATGCTAATGGCCATACAGATGCCGATACAATTTCAAGATGAATCTGTCTCCATCTTTCTCCCTCTTTCTCTCTCTCGTTCGTTCGATGTACCCCCCCGTACCCCCCTTTCCCATCTCTCTACACTGCCGAACCGTTCCTATATTATAGCTGTCCACTGTATATCTCTACTTTAGTTATATCTTCCGTAGGGACAACGGTCCGATGCGTATACTTTATGCAAATAAATGTATATTCTCTCTAATTAAACGCGGCCGGTTGCTAAGAAACTGTCGCACGTGCAATGAAGTCTTTCAGCTGCAACGAGTGATCGATAGTACTTCCATTTCTGATCATCGCTTTGGCACTTTGAAATGTTGGGGTGGACGTCATTACAAGAAACTAGAACAATGCACCTAAGCAGTTTTATTTTACATAGAAATTAGGAAGAAGAAATAATATTCTTTTATTTGTTCTATCTTGAAGACACGGGAATGTCGATATGTTGCGAAATATTTCGATTCCCAAAGTTATGAAATAATTTAAGAGGAATTTGGAGAGAAATTAAAAACATTAAAATATTTTTTATCTAAATTTGAGCAGATTATTAGAATTTTATGCAGAGTAACTCTTTGAATGTTTAATTCTATCTAGCTAATAATTTAAATTACCAAGATTGATGGAATTTTTATTGCTTGGAAGAAAATATATATTCATAAAGTCATAAATCAACTCGGCATTGATTTTTTACGATAAAATTAAATTTGAAGGTTAATGTGATTTCTTATTTGTGACGAAATTCTGCAGGTTAATGCGATAAAGGCAACCGCAAGAGAAGTATTATACTAAAGATTATTAGTAAAGATTCGAAAGTGTGAACGTGGAATTTTATTTAGATTGCATCTGGTCACGGTAGTTGTCGACGATTCTTTCTGGTTTTGGGGACAGTATATGCGGCACCAAAGATAAATGAGAAAAAGAACCGTCAACCGACCTTACAAACATCGAGTGAATCGGTTAGATTTAGGATCTTCATATTTTGAAGTTGAAACGAAATATAATAGTTTCTCTTCTCTCGCTTTTACGTATTTATATATTTAGCGGGAAGTATGTTGCGTAAAAAACAAGCATGTCGTAAATTACATCCAATTCTAGATCGTAAAACCAGATGTTACGGTCTACCACCTTGACGACACCGATTGCCGGCGAATAGTCTTCTTATAAATTATAACTTATCGCGCGTCCGTACAATGTAATTTTTCTAAAGCTTCTTAACTTGAAATACCGTACACCCTTTGAGATGGGACAATGACCCATTTTGCTTCAGCTATATAATATAATAATTTTGTTCATTAAACGATTTGTTCGTTACGTTTTATACTAAATATTTTAATAAGATAATAAATTTCTACCTTACATGCGATAATTTACATGCATTAATGGTGTCAAAATTATATAATACTCGAAAATGAAGATATGTCAGAAAAGAGAGAGAGAGAGAGAGAGAGAGAGAGAAGAGAGAGAAAGAGAGAGAAAAAATCAAAGTTACTGCAAAATAGAATTAATTTCTCTATATCCCTGTATGTATGTATATATTTATTAACTAATTTAATTAACAAATTAAATAAAAATTAATATTTGCTTGTAGCTTATCATGAAATATTGATAATAATGAATAAGTAAGTATAGCATATCGCGAGCAATAAAATAACGAAAGCGGACATGATGCGATTTTGATCTTGGCGATAAAAGACACAGCTGTGCGCTTCCAATTTAAATTTCATTGAGTTTACGGCCCGTTTCGTTTAGTTTTATTTACTATAATTAATTTTTCAATCGGGGAACGAAGCAGCCTTTTACGATGCCGTGGATTAGCGCCTCATCCGCGTTACGTCATTGCGAGGAGCGTCGTGTAGCCAATAGAAAGAGGCTCAATGTCTGAGGCTACGTTAAAGGTTCGCATGAGTTTACGACCGACGCGACTTTGCTCTTATTGCCGGACCCTTCTCTGTACGCTCCTCGTAACACTTCAACTTTACAAATCGCGATAAAGGCGGACGTTACGCCTCGGTAATGTAAAGATCGGGTTTACAGACTTTGGCGATTTTACTTTACAGCCTCGGAATTGCGTTAAAAAATGTTACAGCGATAGCGATATGAAAATATTACGTGCGATGGTAATATATCATGATGGACGTATCATAAAGTGCAAAAATAAGATTTCGTGGATTTATTCGACGCGAAGGTTTTCTGTTAAAGGCCGAGGACGAAATATGGATGAAGTGATTAAAAAAGGTGATTAAAAAACAGGAT
The DNA here is from genome assembly GCA_901521435.1 of Crematogaster levior. NCBI lineage: Eukaryota > Metazoa > Arthropoda > Insecta > Hymenoptera > Formicidae > Crematogaster > Crematogaster levior. The sequence goes on along the minus strand of CABEGB010000236.1, from coordinate 89,707 downwards.
CTGCGCTTGCCCCGAGCACTTTTGTATGTTAAAAATTCGTCTTCTGACATCTTCTGACTTCGGATTTTAATACATATATATATCTCTGTTTATTTCTTCAAAATTAATGCAAACTTCTTTAAAATTAATGCGAATCGATAAACGTTCAAAACAAGTCTCGAATATCTTAATAGCATTGCTTAATGTTATTATTATTATTACAATGTCATTATAACTGATATAATATGTATTACATTACAATATAATATGTATTACATTAAAGTTTTTACTGCATACTTATATTACGATATTTATAATATAATATTTATATTATTTTAATTTTTATTTAATTAGTACAAATAAATATTAAAATTAAAGATAAACATCATTAAACATAATCAATAGCAATGTAACAGAAAGAGCAAATATTACAGATTGATATACTAATTATCCGGATAGAATAATAATATACTAATAATGATATAATGTTTAATCTGAATTTTGAAAACAGCTCACAGCAGTTAATAATAATAAATGTATGTAAATATAATAACTGTACATATATAACATGAAAACTTTTATTCCGTGTGTGACTCCGTTGCGTTGATAGTTCTGATCATCTGTCTGGTAATATTATTAATGGCAAGACTAGGAAGAATCTCTGGATTTGTTCTGTCATAATAATCAATTAAGACATCATATGTCTAGTTTATCATGTTTATATGTCTAGTTTATCATGTAGCTGATAGTTCTCAGCATGCTTTACTGGCTATTATAGGCTTCCGTTGTCACGCTTGTATTTATTTCTAAGTCTCCCGCGAGACTCACGCGTGAGATGATGAACACTCGAGAGAAGATAACCAGCACGTTACTCACAACCTAAATACTTATCTAAGAGCAACTTTATGGAACTTTCTCTTTTCACAAATATTTATTCGTCGTAGCACGCCAAGTTTTACTCTGAAATTCCGTTTTATTCCGTTTTAATGAGAGAAATAAAAAACTAATATCTTATTCTTTCTACGGAGAGGGACTTAGTATCTTCAACTTTTTTATTTATATCAAGAGATCAGTTGCTCAATATCAAATACAGTGTAATTGCGTCGTAAAAATTTATAGAATATCAAGTTAGAAAGTGTGTTGTAACTAATATATATCTAATTGCAATTTAAAAATTAGGAGAAAAAAAATCTGTCGATTTGTAACAATATTTTGAAGCACGTAATCTGCTATGCAACTAATGTTTCAGAGTTTGTCTTTTGTATAAATTATGTCTTCAAGGTAAAGATAGAAGGGGAAAAGACACATTGTCTTTACTGTCCCAACTTCTCTAAGAAAGTTCGAGTCCCTCTGTAGCTCGTTAGTAGCGCATGTTCCGCGTAGAGAAATATCTGCGAGTGCCCTATGAGGATATAAATGAGCGGCAGGAGTCGACAAATCAAGAAACTATCGACATAAATAAATTGTGGCTCGCCGGGGGCCTGGCGAGGCATCGATTTGGATGTAAGTCTATGAGGGAAATGGCAGGCCCTAAGTCAGCAATTATCCACGTTTCCACCGTCCCACTGCTATTATTTCCACGTTCTCACTCTCCTGTTACAACATAGCTAAAACGTAATACACTGTGTTTCAAATACCATTATGTTAAAGATTATATGAAGTCTGAATTGCATATGTGTAAAAGTATCATGTATTAATATATACATATATATATACATATAAACGCGCGCGTGTGTGCGTGTATTAATATGCAAATTATATCATTTCCAAACACAACAATTTTAGAACTTGTTCAAATCATTACATCAATTATTTTTTATTTTTCTGAAAGGAAATAACGGATGTATTGTAATACATAATCAATCTTTGTTATATTTGTCTTATTTATACATTCTTGTTTCTCTTCTTCATATGTGCATATGAAGAATGTTACATATAAAAAACATACATCGAAGTAATTTTATTATTCTTCGATTAAAGAATTCGATGTGTACATATTATATAATATTTCTGGCGGTAAATAAATATTCTCATGTAGAATATGTGATAGAGCGGCTTGACAATCCGTACACGTTGTAATAACATTTGTTGCCCTTCGTCGTAAGTTTCGTCTTTCTCTTCTTTAGTAATTATTTACCGTTCATTGTCAGTTCCAGCAACGCAAAGGTAGCTGCCTCACCGTGATTCGATCTAAATCTCAATTTTGGAGCATCCTATATATGTAGGGTCGGTCCTTACACCCCCGCGCCAACTCAGGCCGTCTTTGTATCGCTTTCTCTGTCTTGAGCGCTTTTCTCTCCCTTTCCTCCTCTTCCTCTCTTTCTCCCCTTCGCCCCCACGTTCATCCAGTGAATTACTTCGTTAGTGGCTACCTTCAGAGGGCTGTTAATTCCTGCAGGGCAGATTATACAGATAGGTTTATTGCGCTCGTGTCCCAATCTAATGTCTGTAATGCTCCTATACCCACTACACACTTTCCCTCCTTCATGCTATTCCTTTCCAGCTTTGCGTTGTTGGTATTTTCACGTCTCTTTCTCCGGTTGCTACGAGCTGCGGTGTTACTTCTCTCACATCTCGAATGTCGTAAAACGTTAGTTTTTCAGATAGCTTGATGTTAGTTTGGTGCAAATATTACTCTCGAAGACAATTCATTCGAGAATATATTAATATCTCGAATAGCTTATTATATATAGAAAAAACGACACATTCTAATAAACATGCACGACATTCTGCTTAACGCAGATTATATAGAAAAAAAACTGAGTTTTTATCCTAAATTAATGTTTTCATATAAAGTTTAAAATAATATTGCACAGATATTGTAGAAAAATCATTGCTGATAAATAATAATGCTTGTTAGCTTTAAAGTTGAAGTTATCTAAGGCAATTTTTTATAATTTACTGTTTCTTTAATGTTTTATTGCTTAAAAATGATGGAAAGTTGTAACAATTGTCAGATCTTCTTCGAGGTTCGAACACACGTCCCCTTCGCTCGTAAGTGCACTTCTTCCTCATGGGTGGGTGAACGCGTTAGCTCCCAAAATTTTGGTAACGAGTTTAGCATTACGTCTGGCTCGGTCTGGACGGCTGCTACAGTACCGAGGGTGTCTGATTTTAATGGCGCGGGCTCTAACCTAATGGTCCGCCGATTGTCCGAGCCCATTTAAGTCCACGCCAGACGAGTTAGTTGGTTTCGAAATAATGGCACACCGTCGGACTTACGGGATGGAGACGGCCTCGAATTTGTCATGACACTGGACACTGAGCGCTCGCGCGCGCGAAACGATAACTTCGGAGAATAATTAGACGACATTGCGGACACGCGGAACGCACGTGCCAAGAATATTAATAACACGCTCGCAATTAGACGGAGTTAACTCCCGGATTAAATGGTAGAGGAGTTGTCGCTTGATGGAAATTAACGGCTGAATCCAGATACAAGGGACAATAATAACTAGTTGAAATGATTTTTCCAAGCGAATTGTATTCTCGGACTGCCATGTTCCTGACTCACCGTGATTATTTCTGACTATGAGCTTATATATCAATGCTGCAATTCCTTTGTTTGCATGCTCATGATATATTTGTAATTTAATGTAAGAACGAATGCCAAGAATAATCCTTCGTCATCAAAAGGAGTAACGCTCTAAATCCTTGCATTGTGAATTTATTCTTAATTATACTAATAATTTTAATTATCTTTTTTTATATTGCATTATTACTTATTGAGATAAGAGACGATGATAAAATTTGTCTGTTAAATGATTTCTTTGATGGCTATGTTATTTTCCTTTCTATAGCAGAAGCATTAAAATCGATTTGATGGACTTGACGAAAGTGTACGATTTGAAGAGCAGGAAATTATATAAAACTATCATCGAAGGCAGACCTGTATGACCTTTGCGTGAACACAAGGAATGTTTAATGATGACTCGATGACAATCAATTTTTAAGGAACGAATGAATTTCTTTCAGGGAAGTTTTTTCTCCACGTTCTTTCCTCACTCATTATTACAATAGAGTCTTTCACAAGGACACGATATCCAAGAGCACAGCAAAATAGCTTTTCATCTCCGCCCGGTGGAGGGCAATCGTCTCCTCCCGGTCCCTCCTCATCGTCATTCTTCCCCCTCGTCAGTTTACATAGCGGCGCCGCTATAATTACGCTTAGTTTTAATTAACTTCTCTTGAATTTAAACATTTGTTTCCGAGGATGAGTGGAGAATGGCGGGTTTTCCTTGCAAGTTGGGGTTGAAGATTGGTACGATGGGAACGTGGGAAAGCGACATCTTTGTCCGAATACGTTGCGCAATAAAAATCGATGCCGATATTTAATCAATAGCTACAAAAAAATAATTTTAATTCTGCTTATTTTATATTTATTTACGTTCCCAAACATTTGTCAAACATTTCTATAAATCTATATTGAAAGAAACTTCATTTATAAAATATATTAGTTTTATATATAATGCGTTGTTCTCGATACAATCCTTCGTAGAAAGATTGTATCGAAAGATTCGTAGATCAGCAGTGAAGCATAAAGTGGGTATTATGACGTGGCATATCTAGCGAGAAGAATTTCTTTCATTACATAAATTTATAATTAATTTTTGTAACGGTACACTAGTTTCGGGGACGCATAACTGTCTTAAAATTGTTCCGCTTCGATGAATCGATCTTTTATACGTAACGGTCATTTGATCACAATCCGGTTACGATTCTTAAATAAAAACGGTTAAAAATTGAGGACACAGAGTTTTATTACATTAGAAATGAATAGCTGTCCTAAAAATATTTTCAGATCTAATATTAATGTCAACGTTATTATCTTACTTTTCTAAGCAGATTCCAGTTTAAATTTACGGATCTCCCCCCTCGAGAAAGATTTTAAATATCTTGCGTATAAAATAGAAAACTCTTTCTCGATTTCTCCTTTGCCCGGAAAATTCTTAAACAACATTTTTATAAAATAATTGTTATGTTAATTTTTTCTGTTCAATTATATAACATTTTTCTTCTATTTTTTAAGTTTTCTCTGCTTACAAATAAAGGAATCAATATTTTTATTTAATTAATGACTCTTTTACATATATTTATGTGTGTGTGTGTTTTTATACATAACTTACTAAAAATAGTATATCTATGTTTGACTTTTATAACAGTTTCACAAAATAATTATAATTATTATATATAATAACAAAAATAATTTTTATACACGTACATATATCTGTCTGTTATTCTTTAATGAACAAACTAGTCTTTGATAATGCTCATATTGTTACAATACATTGCAAATTATATCGGAAGAATATTTCTATCCAAGTCTTAAAGAGAGACTTTCCATCGCATGATCATGATGCGGGCAAGGGGAAGCCGACTGCCCGAAGCGTATAATGACGTAGATTACTAATTACGATTATTGGCTAATGAGGGTACGATCGATTTCTCCTTATCCTAACTCAAACAACGTCTTCCCTTGGCTTTAGGGCTGTGTTCAAGACCGCGGTCTCCTAATTGCATTATACATGTCAACATCCCGAGGTGCTTCCCTTCTATTGGAACATCTTAACGTTGATTCACATTATCCAGACTGGCACGGTCCGAACATCGACGAATAATAACGAAATATGTTATTCTAATATGAATTCTTCAACAGAATTATACTATTGTTGAATTAGCCATACGCATATCGTTGAGTTATTTGTACGTATTAGTTATTGACTGTCAAATTCTCACAGTGCTTTTGTCCGTTTCCTTTTATCTTCTAAACTGTGTTGACCCAGTAAAGTCGACAGCAGGAAATTTGTCAGTTAGTGTTAACTTAAATGAAGAAAAGAGGATGGTGTATACCGCTCACGAGAATTGAAAAAATATACAAATAGAAATATACAATGTTATGTAATATCATGTGATAATAAATCTTCCTTTATAAAATACAGTAAAGTGATATGTGACTAAAGGGTTTTCTCTTTTAAACACTCATAGGAAATTTAATTATTCTGGTGTAATATTAATTCATTAATTTATTATATTATATACATATATTGTATATATATATATATATATATTTAGCAAATGTATTTTCAAAGATTTTCAATTTACTTATTTATATATTGATATTGTTTTTAATATTATATTTTGTATATTAACTTTTGTGTATTCCATCGCATTCTAATAAATAAAGATTTTCCTTTCTTTATAATTGCTTTAGTTAATATTATTTTGCATGTTAAATACAATTTTTGTCACGTATATTTTATATGTATTTTAACTTTATTTCCCACGGTAACAAACTTGTAGATTGTGATTAATCTTATACAATATTTCCTCAAGCAAAAGTCAGTTAAATCGTTTAATCAGTTATATTTTCTTATATTTCAGTGAAATCAATCATTCGGCACAAAATGCATAACTATGTTCTTCCTTCTTTTTTACTTTATATTCTTCGGTATCAAGCAAAGATAGCACAAGATGTAAAAATTTCGACATAATGGTCGGGCAGAGATCAGGCAGATTCTTAAGTTATGGGATCTACGAACAAGACGTTTTTCTTTTGTCTATCGCGACTGCGACAGAGAGAAATGCTGCCGAGAGGGCGAGAGATAAGGTTCGTTAGTGGGCGAAAGGTTAAAAATAAGGCGAGGTTGAGAGAGCAGGCCGTCATAAATCTGGGTATCCCTAGTGAAAACCTGGCTTGCACTCTAAAAACAGGAACACATTCTGGCATTTTAGCTATAAGGAATTAGGTGTTTGTTCAACGGATGATCCAGAAGGTCTTCCATATTTTGTCATATTTATTCCGGAAAGGTGGATAACTTTTTTTTGGCTGATTATTTTTTCCAAACGTTCGAACCAGAAATAGATGTCAGTTGTACACAGTGTCACAGTGTATGTGACTCTATTTGACTTTTCGTCAAATGTATAACAAGGACAAATGAAGGAAATAGAGGAAACAATGAATCTATGTACATGTATTTATATGGAATTTATAGAACGAAGAGTTTCTTTCTGATTATATCCCATCGAGAATGTTGAAAATAATTTTAACTACAATCCAATAAAGAATCTAATAAAGAAGAATTTTATCATCGCTATACATTGATTACAAAATTTCTTGAGAATTTTTCGGAATGCTTTTTTCTCTTTTACATACATCTAGAAATATGAATATGCGGACCTTTATTCTTCGTATATTATCACAACTCGAAAGCCATGATGATTTTTTTACACGCCTTCCAAATAATTACTTTTACATGGGCTATGGTATACGCGAGACGAAGGCGAACCCGAAGTAGCGACAGAGAGAATCAATCCGGTGAACGCAAGAGAGAAGGAGACAAGGAGAACGGGAAAAGACAGTGTACCTACACGCAAGTCTTATTTATGCGTACCGGCCGGCGACCTCGGATAAGAGTTTAACGCCGCGACATTATTTATTCGCGCGCGCGTTCGCGCGTTTTTTCAAACTTCTCGTGAAAATGATATCCTCGCGATGAATATAAAACGCACGCCCACGCCCGGGCGACATACCGACACTGGTACCACCGGACGCCCTAACGCCTCGGATATTATACGAGACCCCGTTCGCACGCCGACATGCATCCGCGACAGTTTACACATACATGCGGCACACACGGAACGGCCGAGGAAACGCGGTCTCGCACACCTGTACAGGTGCCACGGTCGTCTCCATCCAGCACCCCTCGAGATCACAGAATTCCACTGAGAGCATCCGGATGTATAATTTTGAAACATAAACCTTTCTCTGATAAGCTCGTTGAAAAAACAGACGATGTCGTACAAGCGAAACCAATTATCATTGCGCGCAATGATAATGTCGAATAACTCAAAATATAATATTATCGTTATACATTGATTACAAAATTTCTTGAGAATTTTTCGGGACGCTTTTTTCTCTCTTATATCTAAAAATATGAATATCCGGGACTTTATATTCTTTGTATAATAATATATAATAAATACATAATACATAATATACAAGGTGTTTTCTCTACATGAGTTCTTAAAATATCTCTGTTTTCTTTGACGAAAAATGTCAAAGGACGAAAGTTGTTCGATTCAAAGGAACTAATAAATTCTGATAAGTGAAATTTTTTTTTAATGATGAAATGATTTTTTTCTGTGGGGCACCTAAAAAATAAAGTTTATCAAGATATCCTTACAACTAGAAGACTTGTGAGAAAGAATTTGGTGTGCGTGTACCGCAATTACTCCGAACTTTCTCGAAAGTGTAAACAATCATTTATTTATCGAATTCGAAAGCGTATAGAAGTTAACACGTTGACTGCCGACTACGAGATAACTCGTAGATTGCGTTCTTTTCTAGGACGCCAACTACGAGTTATCTCGTCCAACTACGAGATAATTAACAAGACCTTTTTTTAAAAAAAAAACACATTTTTTTATGCTTTTTGATGATAACTATGCACTAGAATTAGAGTTTTTAATAATATGATGTGATTAAATCAAATTGTCATTTTAGGCCAGATTTCTGAAAATTGCCGTGGCAGTCAACGTGTTAATGGTGGTCATTTTGAACACTTTTTATTTAAAAAACTATGTAATATCTTTGTACTAATAACGACATACAATAAATACAGTTTCTTTTTCTAAACGTGATTTTGGTTAAAAGTCATTTGAAGATCAATATGTTATATGTGGTTGAATTAATATTTTATAAGCTACATTATTGCGTTAATGAAAATATGTCATCTTATTTTTAAAAATGTCGAAGACCTTGAAATCTTGTAAAAGGTAAGATTAAAAAATAAATTTCTTATCAGAATATTAGTTCCTTCAAACAACTTTCGTCCTTTGACATTTTTCGTATCATCAAAGAAAACAGAGATTTTAAGTAGTCATGTTAGAGAAAACACCCTGTATAATATATAATGTATAATATATAATATAATATTGTACGTGTGTGTGTGTGTTTTTTTAATCACTGTTACAATTCGCTATAAATGTATAAAGCGCAAGAAATGTTGATAGGAATAAATTTCATCCAGAACTCCGTTAATTGGGGTGTTTAAACGATTATCTCGAAGAATGAGAATGCATTTTTAATTGCTTTTTACAATTATAGCACACGAAAAGGATTTTATTAGCGACATGATCTATCGTTACCTGCAGTCCATTGTCAGATCGTCGGAGTTTTTACCTCGTTTTTTTCAGAATTTACAACTCGTTCGCTATTTTTCCAGTCTTGCTATTTCATTTATTCGGTGCGCTCTCTTCTCTGCTATCTCCTATCTTCTCCCTTTCTCTCTCTGTTTCTTCTTTTCTGCAGCGAATGCAAAACGGCCGTGGTGTGCGGACGGACCGAGTGGCGAAGCAGATCGAGCGATTACGCGCATCGAAGTGCTCCCCAACGCCTCCAATAAGATGCATATAATTGCACGGATGCGTCCAAACGCCAAGAATAATATCGTACGGCCGCGAAGATACGATCAAGCGACATATTTATTTTCGAGAGAGCTGTGCGACAAAGATGGTCGTGGCACTCGTGTGACAATTAGAAATCTCTTTTCTCTAGCTCTACATTTTCCTTTCTTGCGCCTATCGTTTATTTTCTGTGGCATAAATTGCTAGTAAACCCAGACCGCGATATTTGCATACATAAATGAAACATGTAGATAAGCGAAATGGTCGTCGTGATAAATTCCGAGTGCGATGAAAACTTTAAGGGATTTCATCATAAATATGTGTTTTTATGGATATTTCTCTCTCCAACTTTCTTTTCCTTTTCTAGATGTTGTTTGAGCGATACCGACTTGAGAAACTCAAGTAAAATTTTAAACAGTTACCGTTCATAGAAATTTTAAATTATAGTTGTTATAAATTTAAAGAAAATTTTAAAGTTTTAAAAGTAAGTTGTCGCAATTTTAGTTCAGTAGTCGTCGAGGAGCAAATATCTCTATTCGATCTTCCAATTCTGTACCTTACAACTTTATTCTCAAAAAATCTTCTTTAAGAAAGTACTTTCTAATTTTCTTGAACCATTAATTTAGTTAAATACATTTAAATACATAAGATATTGTAATTATCAATTTAATAATTATCAATTTAATTAAGTTTTTCATAAATTTATGTTCAAATTAAAATTGTTATTAAACAATTGTTCACATAAATCACATTCTCGATATTAAATTGTCAAATATCCACTTTTCAATATAAACATTTCGACAAATATGACCCACATACTATATGCGTGTCAGATCATAAAACAGAGAGAGATCATAATACAATGTAATATATAATACAGCCGAATTTACAAAAAATTGCAATATTAAGAGTAGGTCGATAAAATGCTTCCAATGAGCCAATCGATAATTATATGATATTATTATATTGTATCATATTTTCTTATTTATTTATAATTTAGTTTTTCTAACGAAAAGCTTGGTTCAAGAAGATGCAAATCCTGGAATTGCATGTTTCTAGAACCCGGATATCTGGACGAATTAAATAAGTTTTTAAATCTAGTTTCAAAAATTGGATTGAGACTGTTCGATTAACTTTATAATTTTTTATCTAATTGTAAGTAATTTCTGATATGGATCCACCTGCTATCTACGCTATTATTCTATTCTATTACTTTATTAATAAACTTTACTTCTATTACTTTATTAATAAATCCAAGAAAAAGTTGACAAAATGTGTTTAAAAGGTAATACTAAAAGAGAAGAAGGAAAAGGAGAAAAAAATGAATAAAAAAGAAGAAGGAGCAAGAAATAAGTGTAGAGAAAAAAGAGGAAATATGTGACTGAATGAATGAGAGAAAAACAGAAAGAGAGAAAGAGAGATAAATAAATTTTAGAAATCTATAGAATTATTATATATTAGAAATTGTAAATCTAAGGAAAATCATAATATAATGTAATTATCTATAGGTTTAATAAATAACTCTTGAAGAATTTTTAAATATGATATAATTTTTAAAAAAGTATTATTAAAAATGTAAATGTGGGAAAGTCTAAAATGCATGAAAAGTGATAAAAATGAGCTATTCTATTCAAAGTCCAAACTTGCCAAAAGCAAAAAGTACGTCTATAAATATGCATTTTGAGATAAATTATAAATAAAAATATATAAAGATCAGATCTCTCTATCAAACCGGTTATATTCATTTGCATTTGGAAAAGATATGTTTTTAGCTTCTATCGCTTACATTACAAATATTCAGGTTATAACAAGAAATCCATTCATGCATAAAATACAATTTATTATTCATATAGTGTAACTATTTTGGAGAAATTCTTTAAAAACCAGTTCCATTTAGACATTCTAGAAATAGAAAATAATCTTAAAAATTGTATCTTAAGAGCTATCTTCCATAGATTATTGGCTTCAAAAAATACTTAAGAAAATGTAGGTTCCTTCTTAAAATTTCTGTCGATATAGTAACAGAAAACTGTCACCTGATATCTAGACATAATTTGTGACTGTAAAATTATCTCTCTCTCTTTCTAGTTGTGTATACTGATTGAATAAATTTTCTACCTTATTTATTGTTTTAATTCCTAATTCTTTTTTTTTTATGGTAAAGATAGTAAAATGAAAGATTAGAATGTAGGATGCTGAATATGTTTTCATGATAAAATTAGTTACTTACACTATTCAGTTCTAAGTAATCTTTTTAAAGATTGTTATTTGTTATTATTTTAAAGATTGATTTTTACAATAGATACGACGTACATTTCTTTAAAATTATTAACCGTTTTGTCATATATCAATTACGTGCATTGTTATTCGATTACTTACTATAAAAATCATCTATCGTACGAACAATGGTGCACAGCTATTTATTTCTACACGTCAAAAAATTTTCAAGGTGTTTCAAGGTTAAATAAAATGAATTGAATGGTTAAATATATTGGTATAAATTTCTTTAAGAATACAAAAACTGGTATCCCGCTACGGGACATTACTTGAACTTCTGTGCTTAAGAAATACATGTATATAAAGAATTCATAAAGAATGCATAGAAAATCATGTAAGATATATGATTTAGCAGAGTAATGTCTTTCTCCGAAAAATAAAAATATTTTTGAATTTTCTATTAATGTCGATAAACTCTTACTTTTCATGAATACATTAAAATTATCGTTACCGTTATTCGTGCGTATGTAAGTAAGAAGGTGGAGGAGTAGCGGTAGGAGGTACGTGCGCGTGTTAAGCGCGGTTTCGCCGCAAGTTTGGATAGGGCATGGAATATCGCTTGAGCGCACGCGAGGGAAAAGCTCGCACGTTGGTAGTCAGGCCTAATTCGAGTTTACATCTCTATCGAGGCCTACCAAGACCTACCACGACAGTCTCGAGTAAACAAGTGGCGAATTTGCTCAACGCTATCCACGCGTGTTCGGCGAACATTTATGCAGGTGTATCGCATATGCAGCATTTCTAACTCGAGTTGGTGTTCTTGATGGTGGATGTTTCCGTATTGCGGCCGTATATTGTAGAGCGTGAACGATTAATTAATTTAATATAATATACAACGATGTGTTGATACTTAATAAATGTGTTCCAAAAATGATAATGCATTGATAACGGTTTTTTTAAATTTTAATAAGATATGAAAAATAATAATTTAAAGAAAAGTGATGTTGAACATTATTGATCGGATTTGAAATATAATTAAATAGCAAATGCGTGTCATATATTTTGTGACATAATATATGCATTTATATGAATTTGAACTCAAAGTATTATCGTTTCAAGTTGCGCGCATTTGTATTGACTTACGAATCTATTAAAACCATTAGGCAAATTTTCGCTCGTTGATCGTATTTCAACCGAATGTTATTACAGGTTTGTGAAACGTTTCGATTGTGTTCTGCCAGTAGTTGATGTAAATGAGGGATTTGTCATGCGAGTATATCGAATAGCTGGTTTAGCTGCCTGGAAAATTATCGAGAACGTGATCACGTTTAATTATTTGTTGCAGAATACATGAGTATTGTACAATATTACATAATAAAGATATATATATTTTGGATATTTCACATTTTCTTACAGTCTAGAAATTTGTCGATAAAATAGAATTAATTTTTTCTAAGCCAAAATTTGTTTGGATTTAGTCAGGCACTTCAACGCGTGTAGAGCATACAAATCGCGGGATACAAATCACGCGGTAGTTTAAACTTTACAAATGTGAGACAGGAGAAAAACGATGATGCAACGCGCTACTACCTTCTTGTCGTCGCGTCGCCATCTTATGGGAACGACGACGTCGACTGGCAGGGACACCGCATTTAGCGTTCATTAAATGAACCACCCCTTCTAAATCCACCTGCCACCCTCTTGCGTCTATCTCAACGCCCGTCACTCACACGGTACAAAGTTTAATTGATCAATGATAAAGTTTATCGATCATTTCGAATTCATTTAACTTCGGTGTTAGTTTATAACACACAAGCGGCAGAGACGGATAGATGCATACTCTATACAGTCTTTATACGTATGCATGCGTTTCCGTATAAACTATGCATTATCATTTTACCTTGATGCAAATTTCTCATATCCGGTTTCTATCTTGTTATTAGAATGCAATTAAGATTATTCCTATCTCGCAAAACGGAGATAAGTAGGGAAATTATTTTATTTTATTGTTATGAGAGAAATCACTGGTCTACACACGCACATGTATATGTATAGGATATATGTAACTCATGAAATAAGTTTTGAACTCATGTAATGTTAATTAAAATATCAATTTTTCCTATATTTAATCTAATTTATTTGCTTTATTATTTTAAAAACATTACATACATTAAATTCTGAGGATTGTATTTTATATTCTTTTTTATATAATAAAAAACTAAGAAAGATTTGCAATATCGAAATGTCTTAAATATTATCAATTTTGTGCATGTAATTAAATGTGAATTTGAATGTTTGCCTGTAGAGCTCAGTGAGCTATACGAAACTTTCTCAAGCCTCTCACACCCTCGCAACACACATTCGCAGGGCGACGATTACATAGCAGACCGCGGCATTATATTACGTCAAACCGCGCTGCTCTATATCTACCCTAGATCGAAAGAGGCAGATTCAAAGGGGGATACCTGGCGATCACAAAGCGTGCGCTTACAAATTAGATTTACGCGTCATGAACCACCGAGTCCATCCGGCGAAAATCGGGTCGGTTCTTCCTCGCTTTCGTGTACGTATTTCACTTAACCGCGCGAAGCAGAAGCGCTCGCAATCGGCGTGAACTTTTAGAAAGGTGCAAATCGAAATAAAAGAATTTCGCAGGTACACGCACATTCGCTCGTCCATACATGCAACATGGAGCGTTACGCGATTCCGCGGAGCAGCTGCACACGTGTGGGCGTCGAACGAGAAAAGCACGTGTAGGTAAAGAGAGAGCCTCGAGGCACACAGCTGAAACTGTTTCACAAGGCTCATCCAGCCTGAAAGCCTAATGAAAATATAAATTGTGTGCGCGCGATGGATCTGAAATAAAAGCTGCGCGAATGGCGTGGTAGGGATCGCGCGTTGCCGTTTGATGCCGGCCACCAGACCCGGGAGAACCTCTTTTGAAGAGATATATCTCTGGCTGATTTACCTCCGGGTATACTCCTCCGCTTCGAGATTCTCACATCGACACGGTAGCCTGAATTAAGTATAACTAATATCACACGGCAGCGGCGGTGAATATTCAGGCAAAGTTTCGGTATTCATTGAAAAAGACTCGGCGCGCACCGAGCATGGAATGGGCGAGCGGCTGCGAGTTCGTGCTCCGCTCTTCTCTGAGAGTACTTTTGAATAAAGTATGCTACAGCACAGTGGCATGCATTTCCTTGCAAATACTACGGTAAACGTCTGGACTTTTCAATTTATCTGTCGTTCTTCACAGACTTTTCATATTGAAATGTTCATTTTAATGTTGCACGATTGAAAGATATAAATATTAATCCTTCCTTGAGATCTGATTCGTTATATTGAAATATATTCACATTTTTTACATAATTTTTTTATTAAAAACATAAATATTAAATCTTTCAAAAGGGCTTTTATATTTTAATATTATCTTTTTACTTTATTGAATATATATATGTAAAATTGTATAAATATAAGGCAATATATATTTCAGAAAATAAATCTACACATTAAAAAAATAAGTTAAAAATATTATATAATATATAGATACGGAGGATTATAAGGCAACTGTGGTGAAGTTTGTTCATATTTATTGTTTGCTACTGATATCGTAACTTTTTTTTTACTTGTATTGTGAAAATTATGATTAATTGTTTTTTGTAGAATATTTTACTTATATTAGAAGCAAGTATCGTTAAGCATGAATACTTTTTCTTCTCAGCTGGATAAATCCCAGTTTCTTTTCATTCTTTTCACTTATAAGTTATGTATCTATTCATATAAAATAGTCAATTCATAAATAACTGAAGGATAATAGTTTAGAGCATTAATTTTATTTTTTTATTTATTTATTTTTTCTCTTTTTTTCTCTATTTCTCTCTTTCTGTTCCGTTTCTCTCTTTACCTATTTTTTTACTGTAGTGTTCTTTAATTTGTATTACGTAATCTTTTTGCGATTTCATTTTGAATTCTGCAATGTGCTATATTTCATTTAATATATATTTCGAAAACATAAAATATTAATATATAAATTAGTATGTTTAAAAGTACTTACCCATGGCAGTTCTTTTCTCAGAGTATATGAAAGAAAAATTATTATTTCCAACTTTATGATTCGCAATCTAATATATGTAACTATATGAAATTATCTTGGTGTGTGTGTGTGTGTGTGTTGTGTGTGTGTGTTCTTTCTTTTGCATAGATTATCTTCATATTGTATGTTGTTAAAACCACGTGGAACGAAAATAATGAATAATGAAACAAAATGCCTCATACGCAATACATAACGGTCTATCGATAAAAATAATGGGGCATTAGTTTACAAGTTAATGACTTTAAATTGAATATTGTCGACGGACGGACGCCTTACTATTCAGTCGGTTTTCCAGGTGGGCTAAGGTAGTGAGTTATAGCACCCTCGACTAGAATGTCAAATCACGCCCTTCCCTGCCATAGTTCAGATCCCAAGGCAACCGCTTCGCTGAGCCTCCGCGAAGGGTTGGTACCTGGGCGTGAAGAATCGTCCTGAGATCTCTTTCCCGAACTTCTTTAAGAGTTCCCACGACTGGACATCGCTTTCGAGGACTCCCATTTACTATGTTAATGGGAGACCCCCCCTAACTCGTTATAATATTATCAACGGAGTCTCTGTTCCAAAGTCGTTGGCTTCGGTGTTGTCTATCCGTGCCGTCTTATCTTACGTTACGAGCAAGTATGAACATCAATTATAATAAATACCAATTAACAGGGCGAAGACGCTATTACCGTGCCGTGAAAACCTGTTTGCGCTGGCGCGCAGGTATCCGTCTTTTTTGACGGCCACCTCCGTCTGTAACAATATTATTGCTTTGACAGAATTTTTAACATAATTTTTATTACAATTTTTCACTAAACAATACACATAGACAATACACATACTTGTTGATCTCTTGATAAACAATTTTTCCAATTTTTTTAAATCCAATCGATTTTGAAATTATTTAAGATCACGAACATGCACTTGTGCACGAACATGCAATAAATATACTCGTAATAATAAAAGGTAAAATATACTCACATAGAATAATAAAAATTGTGACCGTAACGGCAATAGCAGCTTTTCTTGAAAAAAAGAAAAGACGTTCTCTTCTTTTTGTTTTGCTTTCACATACATAATATGAATGTATGAAAGATTGAGTGAATATCGGTATGGATCATTTCGGCTTCTTTTACTCATAACGTGCACCAACCAGATGTGGGAGAAGGATGAATGTTTACCGTGTTACTACCGTATGGGATTTCACTTCCATAGAAACAAGCAGGCAAGGAATAGGCACGGGCAAGCAGGCTGCTTCTTCGTTGCAGTAGCATCCCGAGATCGGCCTTGGAACAAAACGAAACACGAACCACATAAATTGTCTCCCTGTCTGCCTTGGTGAAAGCTGGATTTGTTACACTTTGCACTTCGCGACGACGTCTATCCCCGGCCTGCGATGCCGTTGGTACCTCCTTCTGTCGCAAGTTAGGAATCCATCCTCGCGATGTCTCCTTCGCTCTACTCGGGGCTATCTCATTCGTCCTTATACCTTTCCGTGTCAGCCTCATTATCTACGAGGAGCACTCGGACTGTCGTCATTCGTCCTATCGATACGCGTCTTTCTTTCTCTCCCTCTCTCTTCTTCGTACATACTTTATCACCGTTATCATTTCACTGAAGATTTGTCTTCTACTTTATTACTTGTCATTTATGCTCAAATCGAAATATTTTTATATGTATATTTCCGGGAGGAGGGGAAGGGGAGACACAATAAGTTAAAAAATAAACTCTTAATCTTTTTTAAGAATATAAGCAACATTTAAAAAATTACATCCGGTATCAGATTAAAATTATTTGTATAATAAAAAG
Source organism: Crematogaster levior (assembly GCA_901521435.1). Taxonomy (NCBI): domain Eukaryota; kingdom Metazoa; phylum Arthropoda; class Insecta; order Hymenoptera; family Formicidae; genus Crematogaster; species Crematogaster levior. The sequence continues at coordinate 72,219 of CABEGB010000236.1, read as the reverse complement.
GAACAAGAGAAGTTTTTTCAAGACTTTCAAATTAATAAATTTCTCTCACAAAGTTTTCCATTTCTTTATTTTCTTTTTTCAAATCTCCTAAATCTATTTAATACATAGATTTTAATTCTTAGTTTCGTGAAAAAAATTGATTTAGTCGAAAAAGATAGTTTGAGATGTATAGCATTTATGATTTACAAAATACATAGGCAAGTATATTAAAAGATAAATACATACAGATAGATACACATGCATACACAATTTTATATTTTAATTTAATGAAGTTAAAATCTTCAAAAATCGAATAATTTCGTCCTCTTATACACTTGTGTTCCGATTTTACACATCAGCAAGCGATCTTTGTGGCGCAACGTGGAAGATAGCTCGGCATGGCGGTACTCGTTTTTGTCATCGCCGGGGCGGCTGGCTCGAGCTCGCCATAATACGATTATAATATGACAACGCGCTTTTAATTCCCCGTGTGCAGCTCTCTTGCCCCCCTCTCAACCCCCCTCCTCTTTTCAATTCATAAGGTTGTGATACATTTATAGTTGAGTAGATTGGCTCGTTATAGCACTAACAGGTGTCTCCAATATGGCATGTTGTTTCTCGTGCCAACTGCGGCACTCGGTACTGTTGTGAGCATATAGTGCCATAACAAGCAGACCATACCGAGAAATTGACTTCTGATGTGCAACTTTTGATATTCTCTCGTCGGTGGAAATATCGTTTTATGTTCGATTTAGATCTTCAGCTAAACGATTATTATGAATTGGATAAAGTTTCATACAAGAAACATAAATAAAAATCTGAAATATAATTTCATCGTCTTCCCTTCTGACTCGAAAGTCTCCGGATTTAAGAAAGAATTTTCAAGACCTTGATTAAAAGAATCCGGATCATCTTTTTTGAAGGGTATCTTCGAGCAAAGACATGAAAAGACTGCAAATTATTAATTTACATTTTTTTAAATATATGATTAGCTGTGCAACAATGACGATTATATAATATTTTACGAACATTGTTTTGGCTGTGAAAAAACACGGTTTTGTTAGAACTTATTATATTTAAATAAGTATCATTAAGAGGATTAAAGGATTATATAAAATTTAAGAGAAACAAGGAGCAATACACACACACACATATATATATATATATATATATATATATTATATTTATAGCTTCAGCCTCTAACAATGCGCAAAACTGATGTCAGAAAGTTCGGAGAATTATTGGTAAAATCGGCGCTACAACTTCGAAACGATTCCACTGATCAACGGAAACGAGCAATTCGTAAAACGAGTCGCGACGCTCGGTTAGATGCAGAAATGTCGAGTGCCTCATGGTAGTGGTTCCCCTTCATGGTTAGGTGTACCCCCGCATCCTGGATGTCCCGATGGAGAGGTGTCCCGCTCGGATTGAAAGTACGCGCGGACAGAGATAAATCGTTTCATCGATGGATATCAAAGGACCGGGATACCGGATCCGACTGGCTCTGTAGGCACACTGTGGCCGTACAGAGAGCCATTTGTGCGTTAAATCGAAACGCTCTGTGAAATAACGCGGCTGCCGAGCGCGACAAAGGATATTAGTGGTTTTCAGTATTACGAAGGTGTCTTTATCGCCATAGCACTCGCGCCATGACAGTTTTATTTGCGCCGACGGAAAACAAAATTGTGTTCCGTGGTATTACGTGGCGTGCAAGCGCCTGTCTTTTTTCATCGATAAATCAATTGTTTATCTCGATTGCTGGAAACTCGTCGCGTTCGTTGTACCCGTAACCTTGGCCGATTAGACCGTAATAAATTAATTCGGTCCAATAAAAACCGATTACCGACGGAATTCCCATCGAGTGGAACGTCAATCGAGAGTTGTATCTTCTAATCGAGTCTTCCGATCGAAAGTCGCAGAAATTAGCGCGTAAATCTTCCTAAATAATATTTGGTTAATCAAAATAACTGTCTAAAATAAATTCATTTTTTAATATTTTTAATAAACGAATTCTTATATTTCTTGTACAATCAAGTCCACAATTACTAGTTAATAAAAAAATAAACGTTTAATTATATTTATTAATAATTATGTGATGGAAAAATCCTCCATTATCACACCTGTAAGTTACAAAATAAAAAAAAAAAACAATGTCGTTGCATCCGTGATATTTCGGTCGCAAAAACTACCTCGCAGTTTTCACGTTCGCTATGTCGAGGGGGAGGGACCAGCCGGCACTGAATGAAAAGGCCAAGTTCTGCGGCTTCCTTTGTCAAAGTTTCACGTGCTCCACAAATAGCCATAGTTGTGCCGTTGAGGAGAAGGCATAACGATATGATGGCCGTATATTTTATGTATAAAGTCGCAGCGGTGGGGCTCCCGCTTGCGGATTCCTACGCGGAACCCGTGCGATGTAAATCAGTGTAGTCCCTGTGATGACATCTGGTGACGCAAGGGCTGAAGGGGCCCAGTTGAATCGAGTCAGGTTCGCCTTTGCGGCTCTGTTGCATTATTATATACGAGAGGAACGAGATCCACACCGAGAGCTCAGCATACCGTTCTAATATGCCCAGTCGCCCCATGTGCCTTTGTCAGTTCCCGGTGAGCCTTTGTCGTTAAAGAAAGCCGACTGACTGTATATTACGTCGCAATGTAATGCGCTAGAAGAATGCCACGTATCCTCTTTGCCTCTGCTGGTCTCTGACGTGAATTTGACCTTGAAATCGCCAGACCTCGAAATCGATGTCAACGGCTTGCGAGACTTTGTTTCATCGACAATTTGAAAAAAATCATTTTTTTCCGTCGTTTTTCATAAATCGATAGGAAGAGAAAAAATCGTTAGTATCGTTTATCCAACGTTTACCCAGCGGCCTGTGCGTAACATTTTTTATCGACGTAATTTATTTAAAATTTTCAAATTACTCCTAGTTATAAGGCAAATACGGTTTGTATCGCATACACATAGATACATACATATGCTGTGTTACATATAGTTAATTATCCAAAGCATTTCGAATGGTTCGCTTCATCTCGGATTCAGCGTTTGATCAGGGGAAGCGAGCAGTTTGTACAAATTGGTTAATTTCGGGAAGGTCATAAGCTTTCATGGTATTAACTCGACATTTTGGAATTGTTCTGCTAATGGAGGAGTACATTTGTCTTTCAAGCGATTTCAAAGCGGCCTATATCGCATTTTGCTGTAAAATTGTCGTTGCATGCGACCGTGGTCGGATTATAGTTAAAGAGTCAAGAATCTTGTCAAGTCTCGATAAATGAGAAAACGACAAAAACAGTGGAGCAACGATAAATTTATAGTGCGAGTATCTTCTCAGGTAGAGCGTGCGTACCTCATACGGCGACGATCGTTAATGGCGGACTCCTTATGAGGAGGCTGCTCTTGTTATGGATGCAAAGAGACTGGTAATTTTCAATTGTTTCCTTGCACAGAGCTCGCAAAAACTGCCTCGCCTTTGGTACGAGAGAGAGAGATCGGCGTTTACACATACAAACTTACAAACGAATCCTTCGCTCGTTCAAAACGATCGTTTACGTGATAAGTAACTCGAAATAAGATAATTTAAATATTGACATTGTATAAAGATAAAAAAAAGAAGAATATTTTTAGTAGAAATCTGACTTTTTAGTTAATATCAGGTACATCTTATTTAAACAAAATTCTAATGTCATGACATTTATGACGTTTGATAAAATTTGTAGTTGAAGAAAAATCTATTTGTAAAATTTTTGTAAAAGAAATGAACAGATAAAAAAGAGAAAGTAGCAGCGACCAGAGCTTTCTAAAAAGTGTTCATGTATGTATTAGCAGGTACAATATTTTTCCAACACACCGACGGGATAATTATTCCCAGTTCGGTCGACATCATCAACTTTTGATCGTCACGTTTGATTTGTCGTTGCAATTCTGGCACACCCTTTCACCTAGACTGTGTTGGCGACGTTTTATTCTTTCGCCGGTCGAAAACCATCGGCAATCATTGACACTGGCCCGCCACCATCTCGCTCTCTTTCTCTCTTTCCCTCTCGTAATTATTATTCCGCCCCTATATTGCGCGAGGAGATGCACGGCCGAGCAAACGTAACGTAACGTACCGAAACGGGGACGAGGCGAAACGAAACGAAACGGAACGAAACGAGCGACAGTGCTGCTCGTACCTATCTTCTCTATATACCGAAACGTCCCCCTCACACCACCGCACCTTCGTACCCTGTCCCCTTTCAAGCCACCCTCCCGCCCCTCCTTCCTCCCCCGCTCAATTCGGCTCCCCTCTCATCCCATCGGTTCCACCTTCCCGATGGCAATCAATAACTTTGAAACGGCAGCGACGTTTCGGGGAAAAAACAAATTCAGCAGGTTGCTTGATTGGAAAAAAACCACCCTCTCCCCCCGTCGCTCTCGCACTCTTTTCGGCATCCATCGACACAACCGGGGTACCCCCTCGGCCGCGCTTTCGCGCTACCGCTCGCGTTCGCGTTCCTCTCTTCCCCCCTCCCCTCCTGGATAGGCTATGCGTATAACCAGTCCACAGTTCGAATCCCAGTCAGACTCGAACGCGTGGACCTCGTGACTTGCTCGTTTCTCGCCTGCCAGCCGAGCCGCGCTCCATGCCCTGTCCTCCTCACACCTCCCCGTCTCATCCCTTTCACGCGTCCTCCCTTCTCTCTTCGCCTTCAGTTCTGCCAGCCACCGGGCACAGGTCGTGATGGAAAATCGTACACATCGTCCATCGGGTCTATATGCGTTTCCCTGTGTGACGAGGTACAGAGAGCGGCTCTGCCGGATAGAATTGGGCATTCGTCCACGCGGTCGCCGCCGCCCTATTGCTGCCGTTTTATTTCCAATTTCGACCTTCCAGTGCGGGTTGCGGCTTGCTTCCCGGGTGGGACTGAATGGGCAATGACGAGGGTGGCGGACTAACGGGGATGACGAAGTCTGGTTCGGTCTGGTGCTGAGCGGTCGCGGCGCGCCGCGCCGAGCTGGACAATCGCGACTACGTCGACCGCGCACCGATGACGCATTGTTTAAGAATTAATAGCAGAGGAATGGCCAATTCCGACGAGAAGCGTGGCCCGGCTGCATCGCTTTCTTTCTGCTCATCCGATTCCTGCTAGCTTTTTCTGTCAGCGCGTTCCTACGTTCCGTCACATCGCTATTTACTCGCTGCATGATTCTAAGCCTCTTTTCAGCAATTCTCTCTTTCTTTCTCATTTAATATAAAAAACGTAGATAGAGCATTATCATCTGATGGATGTATGAATGAGCTCTTCACTTAATATTCACTTTCTTTTTACGTTCTTTTTTTCTTAATTCGATAAAATAAATTATTAAAAAAGAAAAAAGTAACAATTCAAAAGAAAAAGTAACAATCCTCGAGAAGTAAAAGTGAGGTAACAGAAAACAATAATACGTAAAATTATATAAATTTAAACGAACAATGGTGTAACTAATTTATAATTTGGATGCAAATTTAATGAAATCATTACGTTTTGTATTTCAAGGATTATGATTATTTGAATGTGTCAAAGGAACCGACGAAAAATCCCGTACATTCGGTCGCGTTGCGAGGCAGCAAATTGAACTTTTTTTCAATCGGACGGGGTTGCGTTGCGTCGCATCGCGTCGGTTTGCACTCGCTATAACTTTAGCGCCTGTTGTAGGTGGAGGATATCAATTTCCGCGGCAGAGCGACCCGCCGATATTGCCGACCACCATAAAACGATTATTGTCGTCGAATGTATACGGTTATGGCGCCGTTATAACCTTCCCGGACTTGCCTCACGGATGGACCAAGGCTAACTTTACACCCAGCACTTTATACATTGTGCGCTCGGCCCGCGACGTTTATAACGATAACTTCTGCGGGTAGAAACGATTTACAGTTGTTTATGCTCGCCCGTGAAATTAATATTTTACGCAATTTACACTGAACGTGTTGCCACAAATTGAAGCGAATTCAAATTAATCGTTATTTGGAAAACTGGACGCCGATATTATGAGCACTGAAAACTTGAACTATTAATAGTTCAACAGCTCAACGATTGGACAACTGTACTCGTTTTCTAAACCTTTCTATACTTTTCCAGAAGGAGAGACTTTTACGTTATGACTTTAGTCTTTTTGAATGTATATCTAACTGACATGTGCGAAATGTCCTTATAATGTAACGTGATCTACACCAAGTAACATCGCTGCTTCCATATATTATTACTGATGGACTTAGCCGTTATGACGCACAAAATATGTGAGTTTTATAGTAGTTGATTAATTACACATGTTTTTAAGGTTATTTACTGATATTTATGATTTCAATAGCTTCAGGATTGATGTAGTTTGGGCGCAATGCCAATAAAACAGAGATTAACGTGCGTTTTCCACTGTTTATTATTAAATGTAACATTCTACATTTGAAAAGGACCTAAATCAGAGGTCGAAACGTTGTGATTTATCAGTAATAAAAATTGGCCAGACGGGTCGAATAAATTAAAACTTGTATTTTACATTATGTATTCAATATTGGAACGTTAAAATTCTTATTTTAAGTAAATTATTGTTTAACAAAACAATAAAAGATGATAATATTATAGATATTATATTTTGTTACAAAATAATAGATATTATATATATTTCGTCTTATAAGAGATAATTTGGTGAGAAATAGATGTAATAACTTTTAATCACTGGTTGGTGGGAGGGAGGGAGGGAGAGGACTATATATTGAAAGCATCGTGTTGCGGTGCATAGAATTCCCTTTCCAAGTAGCTCCTTCAATCTTCCCTGCACGCAGCATTGAAACATGCAGGTGATCCGAATACAATTTCAGGAGAGATACCGACATCGATCGGTAATCCTCCTGCCAATTAGATTCGTGCCTAGGCTCTCTCCAATCCGCGTAAAGGATATCGCAATTCCATTCATCCGATACTCCGGCAATAACCTATGTGTGTACATTGGAAATGACGGGAGTAATAAGATGCGAACCCCCGATGCAATCTTGAAACCACTCCGAGGTAAGTACGGAAGTGGATGCTTTATATTACGCACATCTGTGTACCGACGTGCCTATATATAGATATGTAACAAAGAAGAAAGAATGAATTGCTTCGTGAAATTTGCTTGGCTCATTAAATAATTTGGAAGCAAAGTCAAGTCTGTTTATTAAAAAAAAAAAAAATCTGCGCGTTATTTGTAATCATACACAGCCATTCTTTTCCCGCTGATGTATTATAATATGTCATTTTAAATAATATGTACCTTAAATGTATTGTAATATAATTTGTTAAACGCTAGAATGAAAATTGTGATTTTAGAAATTGCCATGTGATATTGATCCATGACTACAACCGTAGGGCAGCCTGTTATTAGTTTTTGGGGATATAAGATTACTCTCTTGACGAATATTAAAGCATCCTGTTACTCCTAATTATCTAATTATCGTCTTTCATCATCGAAGCCCCACATTGTTGTATTACGTAATAATGGTCTTTAGTTCCAGACTAACAAGGAATCGATCGAATATTTCATGTCCTTATTGCATTAGATACAAGAAAAGATCAAAACTTCTAAGTAAATAAGACTATAATTTGCAATTGAATTATGTGTTTCTTTTATTCATGTATTATTATTAAAATTTAAAGGCACATATAAAAAAATCGTGTATATAAAATACATATGTATTTTGATGACATATATAAAAAATGGCATTATTAAAAATTAATTATATCAAATTACATTCTAATTAATTACATCGAGTGTACTCTATTTATACATATCAGATGATAAAAATAAAATAACGAGAGGTACCCTCTTTCTTTTATCGTATAAATTAAAATTTAATTTCTTTCCCAAATGAAATCCATTCTTCAGGAATCTCCGGCATAAGATATTATTCGTGCACCATCTACGAGGATACGGTACAAGCAATCTCGCTAATGGACTGTGCGTTTCCCCTGAATTCTTCGCCCGTCCATCTCTAAGAATATTCGCATGACTCATTTGATTTTATTAAAACTGATAAATTTGCGTCATAAAACGAGTTCCAATATGTTTTACTTTATCAGTTATAAATATTTCTAATAAATCACTCGGATTCCCATTTGCGCAATTAAAAATGTGTAATGCAAAGATATAATAATTGAAAAATTATTAGCGTAATGTATCATCCTCATGAAATTGTTATTGATAGTTACTAATAATTATTGATATTTTTTATTTGTGTTATTAGCTAATGTCTTTTTGTGCTATGAACTAGCTTTCACCACCTCTCTCACTCTTACGCTCCTTGTCTATACTTTCTGCCACCAGTTCGATCCCCCAGCAACCCAGGGTCGCGACCCTGACGTGTTCGGCGCGGAGTAATGAACCCTCGACCACGGGTTACCTTATTTACACTCACCCGTATCGCTGACTAAACGCACCCTGCGCACATAAGTGAACATGTCAGTTTGCCTCTTTACGAAATTTCAATGTGCACGAATTTCGTGCTCGCTAGAACTTATGTTTATGTTCATCCGCACGGATTTTTGTAAGCTGAAACTTTGTTAAATGTTTATACTTACCGTCTGTAGTCTGAATTTTTAGTATATTGATGAATATAGAATACAATTAAATATTAGTGTGAAAACGATTAATATGAACCATTGCCTTTTAAATGAATTCGGCTAAATTTCCAAAATTTATACTTTGACGGCATCAAACAATTCGTTCGATTTTTGCAATGTCCGCAGCGATTTTCATTACTCATTATTATCGCGCTCACCAATACTTCGAGGAAGACAAAGCCAATGACGCCAGTTTCTTAATTGAAACTACAATCTAGCCTGGCTACGTAAGACCTTAAAGATATCGTAAACTCTGCAAGATAGAACGGAGCTGGATGATGAGTAGAAGTATGAGCGAAGGAGAGACCCCCATAAGACGGAATCGACTGGTGAGAGACGGAGAGATTCCGGATGAACGAGACAGATCGAAGCGGGGGACAGTGAAGAGAAGGTGGAAGCGAGATTGCCTTTAATCCAGCTAGATTTAATACGAGCGACAAATTTTGCCGGAGAATTAATTGAATGCTGCCGTCGGGATTGGCGCTGCGCAGATTATTGTATGCCAGTTTAACAGCCCGGGACTCGACATTATGTCGAGCTCTTCTTGAGCAACCCTTGGTTGGAGTTATATCGTCATCGTCATCCCTCTTTCGGACCGTCACTCTCTACCTCCTTCCCTCCCTCTCTTCCTCCCCGCCTGATGGTTCCGGTCCTGCAATCATTTAACTATCTTGCCGTATCATTTAATTCTAATCGCTAGATTAAATTAATGCGTGAACTAAACTTGCGCAATAGGTAGATATATTTATTATGTATTTGTTATGTTATCTTCTCTTGGATAATATCGATCATTTATATAGAGACTAAAATTGATTATGGCGAAAGGAAAAATGGAAAGAAATATCTTCATCAAGCCAATATTTCGCACGATCTCGGATGCGCGGTAATTGAACTCTTAAATACGTATACGCGAAATTCTGGGATAATTATCATTTAGGTGCACTATTCCACATGTTGGCACGTTGTGTCACCGATGTAAGGGGCCAAGGAGAAGCTGGGGCGATGGTAAAAGGGTCTACCCGTGCTTGACAGTCATAATTGAATCCGATCTTCCGTAAAATGGGGTAGCACTGATATTTTTGAATTGAATAAAGGGGAATCATTAGGATGAGAAGTCTGCCTCGGGCGGCAGGTTGAGAGGAAAAGAAAGGCGGACGGGCAACTTGGGAAGATTCGCGGAAGAAGAGAAAGAGGAAAAAAAAGGACGATGAGGAGCGAGCGGGATAGAAGGCGGGAGAGAGAGAGAGAGGGATGTGAAGATAAAGATATGGTGAGCGTCAACTGGAGAGACAAAGAGCAGGGTCGCGTATAATGGCCGGCGATAATCCTGTCGCGCGGATTAATTCGCAAATATTTCAATCTCGCGACATAAAGGGATGTAAATTACATTTTTGGTCGAACGCTCCCGGAGGGTACGCCGCGCAACGGTTTCAGCGAGAGATAGACTCGTAGAGTACGGGAAGCGGGATAATCGTTTTATTAACCAAATAAAATCGATGATTGAATGAGGATAATCGCGTTCGCGGACCCTCGAATTCTCCGGCCTTGCGCAATCCCCGGGAGGATTCGCCTTATTGACACAGATGTCACTGTTGGATCATTTTGTCGTAGTTAGCAGCGTGAAATTTTTCCGGGATTGAATTTACGCTACCCCGACGGATGAACGTACACGTACATCCGTGTATTTTTCCTTTTTTTTTCCATTGCGCGACCGTTTTTTACCACCATTAAAGCGCGAAACACAGTGTCGAATATTTTTCACATCGAGCCGATAGGTTCACCCGACTCCACGTGGACCGAGGAGATAATTAAAGAAAAAGTTCCTATGTCAACGAGATACGATATATCCATGAAAAGAAGAATTAATCGGGAATAATGTTAGACACGAAGGTATGACTAATATTTTCTGTGAAAGAAACCAAACAAATCGAAGGTGAGAATGGAACTCAAGCAAAATCCTTAATTAACATCAATAAGTAATATTACACATTATTTTGTTGCGAATTAATCTTTTTTGGACAAAAGTGTCGATAAGTTTTTATCGTTAAATTTCTTCGGAAATCTATTGTGATTTTTTAGGAATTCGATCATTTCGCTTCCTCGATTTTCTCTCCGGTAGCGGTGTGTGCATATTGCGACTCAATAAGTCCCAGCAAACACTAATTGTATAGCAATAATACTAATAAAAATAGTAAAAATGGCGGTCGTAGCTCAGAGTGATGTGCGTTGTCTTAACGAGCCTAAGAATTCAAATCCGACCAAGAATCGTCGGTTTTTATTCGACCGCCACCTCTTGGAAAAAGACAAAAACACTGAGAATATGTAATCACCTGGCCCTTGGAGGGCTCCAAGGTTTTAGGGGTCAGGCGATTTCCTGGCACTTGTAAAAATTTAAACTTATCAAAAAATTTAACAGAAAGCCTAGAGAGGCATGAAAGTTGGGCATCGTCAGACGTTATAAACCGATTGTATGTATATATAAACGCCAATATTAACTAATAGTAACATAACATCAATGTTATAATTTTCTACTCAACAATATAAATGCAATATAACACATGTGTTATATCACAGTGTTACATTATTGAGTGGGAAATTATGTTAAGTATATATTCATATTGGAGCAATTTCAATTTCTTTAAATGCAGGACAATGGGCGATAACATAAACATTGATGTTATGTACCATTAGTTACTGTTAGTGTTTGCTGGAACTTATTGAGTCATATGCACCGGGCAGAAGAACGATACAAATTATTTATCGATACTTTCGTTGAGAAAGGATCAATTCGCAAGAATAATGTATCGCCATGTAATTAATTTAATTGTTGGCGGAGAAAGAACGTTCTCCATAAATTGGAAACAGAAATAATGTATCTTTAGAGCGATTCTTCTTCGTTATTGTTCTCCATTCGCTGACTGTGGCACGCGTGTCTTGCAACGCGTGCGTGTGCGACGCGGGTTATGCGCATGTATACAAAGGCGCAACGGGGTCTGTGGAGTGCAGTTATGAATGCAGTAAAGGGCGCGAAGGTCGGGGGTTGCACGTGGCGGGGTCTTCGTATTTTGACAGCACGTCGACACGACGTTTCCGCCTTCGGCACGGAAGCACCAACTTCCGAAGAGATTTATCGCGGAGGCACGTGAGCGAGGGACGATAATTGTCGTGAACTTGGCCAGGACGACATTTGAATCTTCTCCTCTAACCCTCGATATCATAATGTTATCGCTCATTATCCTGCATTCAAAGAAATAGAAATTGCTCCAATATGAATATATACTTAACGTGTGAATCAAATTTTCATCAGAAGATATTGCGAAACGATATTACGAGGTGGTAATTGAAATAATTAAATAAAATAATAACTTTATAAACTTTTAAATGTTTAAGAAGAAAAAACGATACAAAGAGAGAGAGCGAGAGAGAGAGAGAGAGAGAGAGAGAGAAAGAGAGAGAGAAAGAGTATTTTTAATTCTATTTTTAATTCTATTTTTAATTCTATTTTTAATTCTAAAAATATTTAGTAATTATTAGAGCATACTGAACTATCCTTGTATCTAGTAATGTAGAAACATACGTACATACTGCACCGTCAACAATAGAACCATCGATAACGAAGTACTTAGCATTTATTTTAAATAAATATATATGTGTAAATTGCGTATAAAGCATATTGTGACACGTATATAATTACAGAATGGATATATACTAACATGTTATTGGTGTCTAATGCATATGTATATCGAAAAGCATTATCGCAATACGATACGGGTATCGTGATGAATAACACAACGGTACTTAGCGTTATGCGTAGCATACATATCTGCTTGACGTAAAAGTATATTAGAATACGGCGGGCAAGTTGGGAAAAAAAAGGTGATGTCACCCTCTGTCGACCATATGTGACTTTCCAAAAATACGTAATGCTAATAGTAATTGATGGTCACGTTAGTGCGCCGCTTCCTAATTCGTGTCGTCCATGAAATATGTCGAGTGTCCTGTGGAAACGGCAGTACCACCAACAGCTGTTACGCGATGGGCGACGTTGACTTACAATTCACATCTGGTTTACCGAAGGCGACGACGACAACGACATTGCGAGGTATTAGAGGAGCATTAGAAGTTAGTCGACATTCTTTCACGCATTTCGCGCATTCTTCCTATAGCGAGACTGACAAGTACGCGGATAGTTAACAACTTTGAAGGAGTACTAACTACTCGACACCGCGAAAGAAAGGCAGCCTGGTGAGATTACGCATTGGAATGGTCATTTTGAAACTAGATAGTTTCAATATTGCATGATAATATAATAAAATTAATATTTTACGGTAAATTATATTTATTTGTCATCATTTGCTTTTGTATAAATTGTCATCAGATTAGTTACAATCAATTACAAAGTAAGTACAAGGTATAATATATATTATAAAAATTATTATTATATATAAATTAAGGTACAATAATAATGTATGCATTATTCACTCTTAAATATGATGCACTACGACCAATTTCTCTCTGTACCATTTCGCAACCAATAAAACGAATTTACAGCAGATTAAAATGCTGAATGTGTCTCCACACATGCCGATGGAAATGTAAAAAATATATATACTGACCCCTATATATAAGTGCTCACGTACCCATAAACATGCGCACGTGTACGTTGACGTGCTTGTATATTAACGCATTCAAATGCATGTGTATCTGCCTATTCGTATATGTATGTATTCAAGAGTAGATATTATACATCCCCATGAGAAGATGCGGGCGAGTGACAACCATATGCATTGCGTTGAATCCATAATATCGCAATATGTGAATGTCGACAAGGCAGTCTCCGATGTAAAAAACGAGATTGAAAGCCGACCAGCTACGTCAACAGCTCCCATCTTTTTTCTTTTTTTAGGGATAGGTATGTAAAGCTTGCTCACATAACAGAGTGAGGTACAATCAGATTTTTATGTCAATCGAGGATTATTAAATGTCCGCTAATCTGATAAAAAAATCCAAATGAGAATGCAAATATCACAGTGCTATGAGTTTTAATGGCATTAATTATTGGAATAAATATTTTGATATATATAAATCTGTCAAAATATTTATTCCATATAAAATTCCTCATTATAGAAAAGAAGAATCGACCTTTTATGCAGAGTAGCGTATTAATAAGCATGAGATGTGGTGTCGTTTCGCAATCTGTTCTTGTCATGGAACATTATACATTCGAATTCGTTTTGATAAACAGCGATATTATCTATGATAAAAATAGAACGTATAAGTTTTGTAACGGATGCATTATATATTCACCTTAGGTCAAAGAGTAAAGTCGGTGTTAAACTTTGATATCCTGCACGATCTTATAAATATAAATAGTCTGATCATGATGTTGATTTCGGTTAGCATAAAAGGTGATTTTTAATAATCTATTTGTGACCTCGACAAAAATGTAAATGTTTCCGTGGTACGTCGAATTATCAATAACTTGATTATATTACCATACGAAAATATCGACATGTATTTCATACATCTTGATGCTTATTTAAAACGAAATTGAAAACTTCGAATAACCATTTACTTAAACCTTAGTATTATTATAAAATATTATGATAAAATACTAATAATTAATATAAACTTTGTAATGTTGACCACGGGACTGAATAATATGTAAGTCTTTAATGTAATATGTACTTTTTTGCGTTTTAAACGATTGTCACATTCCTGTATTATGTATTTATAGATTTATTTGAAGAGGACCTGAATCAAAGGTCGAAACGTAGTAATAAAGATCAATTTCATATATCAGTTATGCCAGTTTGACGTCATTTACTCCTTCTTTGGTATTTCCCATCACTGGCAAAGAGAAGACACTTGCATTGAATTAATATAAACATATTTAACATTTTATATTTTTCACATGTTCACATGAATCAATAAATTTACTCTTACCATATATAAATCATATATAAACGTGTCGTTTCATCATCCTTCTTGAAAACACAAGAGAGAAGATATAAATGTAAAAAATTTCCTTTTCGCGATGTACCAGTATTATGAGTTCTGTTTAAAATAAACCTCTCTCGATTGTTTACATATCATATGTAAATTTTTTTTATAATAGTTTTCCTCGAGCATATACACTCCATATCACATGCTCACAGCATTGTTTGTACGCTTAAAGAACAGCCGAATTTGCTTTGCTAATTCGGATGTAAATGTAACATATAACTTCATCCGTGGTTTCGCGCCTCAGCGCTACGGCGAGGAAGAGGTGGCCGCGCGCATATGAAGTGGGCGATAAAGGATCACGGAGAAAGACGGGCGGCAAGAAAGTTACATATGTCGTGTAAAAATCAATTTATCGGCGTCGGATCTCGAGCATTGTTCTCGGTGCGTGAAACGGCGGGAGGCGGGAGAGGGGGGGAGGCGGGGGGGAGGGGGCAGGGGAGATGGGCGGGAAGAGGAAACGGCGTGGAAATGTAAACGTACCGTAAAAATTCAAATGCATATGTGGACTAACAATAAGACGTAGCGTAGATGCTGGGGGGGTTAACACATATGCCCGTGCGCGCGAAATCCGAGCGAGCGCGCTCGCCGATTGGCATTCCGGGCACTCGCGCGACGGGAACGGGGCGAAAATAGCACAGCGATCCCTTGGACAGGGATACGTGTGTTTTCCGCAATTAGCACCTATACTGATAAGCGAAAAACGTTTGCTCGTCTGTGTTCTCCTCGGTCGCTGTCGCCGACGAATCTTTCGCGTTCACCTACGCGCACATCATACACACGCATGTTAAGTCGTGTCGAAGCTTGGACGGTTTACAAGTATAATGAAACTTGTGTGAACCGCATAGCATTACATCGCTGCTCTCTCTCTCTCTCTCTCCCCCCTTCCCCCTCTCTCTCTCTCTCTCAGGATATAGATTAACCGTTTACGCGAACAGCGTGCGGAATGGGACTCGACCAATTGTCATTACGAGACGTTGCGTAATACATATAAATTGATACGGAGTATAATACACATGTCAAGATGTAAAAAAATAAGATAGGGTAGATATAATATAATTGGAACGGAACGATGAGGTATGATCTATAACTTTTTATAAAAGTGTTGTTATGTATTGAAATATTTTGCAATTATTGCTATTAGATGTTCCTTATCGCGTGCTGTTATCAGTTGTCATATTATTTTTAGCTGAAAGATACTATAAATTTTTAATGCGTTTGCTGCACTCTCCGCGACCTGCTTACAATTTCGTTGATACATTAGCATAAGGTAACAATAATGAAATTCTATTTTTTATTACCATAAATAATTTTTTACGCTATTAAACAATCTTTTCTAGTCACTTTAGTAAAGTATTTCTGCACAGATATTGATTATTTGTGATATTTTATATTTATTTAGTGCAAAAGTACATTTGGGGCATAACGGGGCATTAGGCCGTGGGGCATAATGGTACGCGCAGCACCATAACCTCTTTAATCTCTTCTTAATCTCTTCTTTTAATTATCTCACATGTGTCAAACATTGAAAGGTATGTATAATGATTACTTCTGTATTGCGTTTTCTAAAAAATCATTTTTAATATAAGTTTTAAACATTAATGTATAAGAAATATATAAGTTTTGTGAGGAGTCCTATTATAATGCCCCGCATAAAAAGATAATCAGGTTAAGTCATGGTCTCAATAAAATAAAAATTTCATCCTTTTAAACTATTCTTTCACAGTAAAATCATTTTTTTCTTATAATAGACATTCCAAAGAATATTTTCATGCAAAAATAATTCATTTATCTATTTTTAATTTGTTTAAAATTTATTTTAACCTCATCGTTCCCGTTATGCTCCAGGTTCTCCTATTATATAATATAATTTACTTTGGTTGGTTTCTATTATTTTTATTAAAATATGATACATCGTTGAGTTTTACATAGAGAAATTATCACTGCGAGAGATCTAAAGTGTTATTAATAATAATTATTAAATATGGAAGATGACTTTGGAGAATAACGTGCAATATTAGTTCGATTTCGTAATTATTGCGCATTTACTGCGTATACATCTGTATACGCAGTAAATCCTCCTTTTTGAACATACATTCGCTCAACCAACCAACAGAAGTGCAGCCACAAACGGATGTAAATTTGAACGTTTCACTACGAACAGCTATCGAGTGTTTGGTTTTCGGATACACGTATAATTTCAGATCTGAATTCGGTGCACTTCAGTTTACGGTACGATGAAATACAACGTTCGATGAGAATTCAAACGTCAGATTTTTTTTTTGTATGCGAACGCCCTTGCACGTTCGCACTGCTCGCATCGATATCTGGGTGGAATTCATAAAGTACGTACCATGTAGAGGCACGTCAAAGCGAGTTTCGCAAAAAGCATCGATAGACCATATCGTTTCAATCACCGATAACGCCCACGATAAAAAGATGCCGCGCTTCACTGGACTATTGAGGGATCATATGGATAACATGAAAGAAAAGTTGAGCTAAGTGGATTGGTCAAATGTAACGCGCGGTGGGTATTATGGTTTATGCAGTGAATATTCCCTAGCACAGAAGGTCGAATATAAAACTTCGTTTTAATTTAAGTATTTTTACACGAGAGAGATTCAGAGAGAATCGTGTACCATAATTTGTTATTTAGTAACTAGCATTGGATCAAACATTAATATTTTATAATTTAGATAAACGTCCAAGAATACCCCATTATTTTTTCACATTTATTATCGTAACGTCGGGTCCTCTTACCGGTCCTCTTAATTGAGACTCCGTTCACATATCGAGCGCGACAGATTTAACATCATATCACACGTAGAATGCCGGAATACCAGCGTCCGAACCTTGATGGGTTTTAATAAAATGCCGTGGCGAATGTCGCTGCACAATAACCGTAAAGGCACCTTGCACACGAGCTTGAATGCAAGGGTGGCTCACCCTTCGCGTACACGTGCCCGCTACCCCACGCGTGCCATTTCTATTTCACTGACGGGTACGATGGCTGCGAGGCGGGGGCAGCTTTAGCTGAAGGGGCGGTTCGAAAAGGGTGCTCCCTTCCTCCTCTTCCCCCCGCACGATCCTATGCAGAGAACTGCTCTATACATATAACGGGCTTTCGCACGTGGACATTCTCAGCTTACCGAGACAAATCCGCGATCCTGCATGCATAAAGTATTAAGCTGTTGGAAATTTATGAAAATGCACGTAATTTTTCCATGTCGATCTCTAGCACCCCTTTTCTCTATAGTCGCTTAATCTCGTTTTATGAATGTTCCATGAAGAATCTACTGAACTAAACGTTTAATTCATTGTGATAAATCGTGCATACCTAACTTTATTGGTGCAAAATTATAATTGTATAGAGAGATTTGGTAATTGACATGTATTGAGATTATTGCGAACCATTAAGTTACTATTAAGAGTATGTATATATCTTTCTTAATATTATTTTTAATAATAAATATTTTGAATTTTTAATATATATTCGTATTTTAGATCGTATTTTAGATCTTGTGGCATATAATTTTCGTTGTTCTAAAAGCATTTTAAAAATGAATAGTAGATATATGTAGCATTTATTAATTTGCAATTATTCATATCATACGAAATATTCTTATTATATTTCACTCTTTAGAAATGTTTAGCGATAAAAATTAGTTTACTTTTATATTTCTGATAAAAATATTTAATATTAATATATATATACACATAATTATATATATATATATATATATATATATATATATATATATATATATAATATATAACAAAATATAACATGTAATAATCACGTTATATAGTCTTAAATACACAAATAAAGGAGTTAATATCAGCGTAGAAGCATATGGACAAAGCATTCGTGAAAAATGAACATTATGCGATAGGTTTATTTGGAATACCTTATCGCGGCTGTAAGCGAGACGCCCCCAAACATATTTCATCCATCCGCTCACTCTCGGCCCCTCTATACTTACCCCAATATTGAAACAGGAGTCGGATCTTAGCGTGGGCCCCGGGGGACAAGCGTGGACGCGTTTATATTCGCACTCTCTCGAGCACCCTTGCTACTCTAAAACGGGTTTCGTAAAGGGTACCGGTATAACTTCGAAGCCTCTTATCAAAATAATGGTTACATCTTCATAAATATTTGACCGTTCGTTTTATTGGAGGCCCGCGACTGTCGGCAGATCAGTATGGAAATAAGTGAGTAGATGAGAAGGGGAATTCAAGAGAGCTCGAATGTGCTCCACACGAATTAAAATTTAAAAACGCGGAGCGGGCTTTATAAAATCATGAATATTATTTATTTCACTCTTATTACTTATTTCATCCTTATTTATTAATTTATAATTCTTCATTTATTAGTTTATAATTCCTACCGCTTCAAACAAATTCCGTTAGTTATACTTTTTGATAATCAAACTGTAAATATATAATATATCGTGTGATATCTACTTTAAGATTTCAGTCAATGCTACTAGAAAAGAAATAAGAAAAGAACCACACTTGGATTTCAAGTTGATACTTCTGTACCTAGGGTTCTCTCAAACCTTTATTTACAACTATGTAACTATATAACAAATACTTTTATATTAATTATTATTAATTATGTTTACGTGAAAGACATTCACGCCAAGAATATGACGATAGGGTATACAAGTGCGCATATAAAGAATAATCAATATAATTTACTGTTACATACTAATTAACAAATAATTAATATATATTTATATACAGTCAAGAAAATATACTGAGAACTCTATATAATTTAAAGAATATATATGTTATATTAGGTTGTTCAATAAGTTTTGTCGTTCGATAAGAAAATATTGTTCACACTGCCTAATGAGATGCCTAGGGCTTCTACTAAATCTCTCTCGGTTAATCGACGATCTTCCAAAACCATATCCTGTATTTTTGCTACGATTTCTGGTGTTGATGCACTTTTCGGACGTCCTTCACGTGGATCGTCTTCAAGACTTGTACGACCACGTTTAAATTCAGCAACCCATCTTTCTACTGTTCTAATTGAAGGTGAAGAGTCCTTATACACTTTTAACAATCGTTCATGAATTTTTTTTGGTGCTACACCTTCCAAAAATAAGAATTTTATCACTGCACGATATTCAATTTTTTCCATTGTAAGAAAATACTGTGACACGTCAACTTTGAACACTTGTAAATATACAGATGATCTACATGAAACTTCACACATGTTCATAAAAAAGTGTTACCATTTTTAAAAAAATAAAACGGCGAACCTAATAGCGCTATCTCTTATCGAACGACAAAACTTATTGAACAACCTAATACATGTCAGCATAAATCTACTGAAGAATGTTCGTTAGCATTCCAAGTATTCTAATGTTAAGCACTGTGATGCTTAAATTTCATTAGCTTCTTGATATCCACTACTATTTATAAATGTAAATTATTCCCGATTCGATGACCCCGATGGAATTAATTTGATATAGTCAATATCATGTCTTCTTTCTTTTTATATGCAGAATCAGTAAAATTTTCCATTTATGAGTATTTGGATTTTTTATTATTATCATATATATAATTTCAACATTATCTCAACAAATAATTAACGCTTATTACTCAGCGTTAAAACAAGCTTCACAAATTATATATATGTATGTATATTCCAAACTCTCCTTTGTCAGTGAATATTAAGAAACGGACTTCAATTTTTCTTTCGACGTTTCTTTAGTACCGACTCGCTTACTAAACGACAGTATAATGTGATGTGTCATACACGAAGAGACGTTGCTGCTTTTAATTTTACTTTCAATTTGATTAAATTTTTTCTGCAACGCACAAATGAATATCTTCGAAATTGATATAGTTTGGACGCAATGTTAGTGAGACAGATATCATTGTGCGGTCCATCTGCATAGTTATATGTTTAAAACTTTATACACTTAATAAGGATCCAAACCAGAGGTCGAAACGTAGTGTTAACAGTTAAGAATAAAATTGGCCAGACGGGTCGAAAGAAAAATTGAAATCCGTTATATATATAAGAATACTTTAGTGGACGTGCCACCGACAAACGAAAAACAAAAAATTGAAAAACTTATGAAAAATTATTTATATATAATATATATATAAAATTTTTCATAAGTTTTTCAATTTTATGTTTTTTGTTTGTCGGTGGCACGTCCACTAAAGTATCCTTTTACCCGCACGAAGAGCTCAAGCGGCTAAAAGTCTTTGCAGCGATTTTTTGCCGTTACCGACACTGAAGAGTCACTAGAGCCGAAGAGCGTGGGTGTCTGGGTGGAAGAGCGCACGGTAAGTGCACGCGGGTGTGTAAACATTTCAAATTAGTATTCAGATGCGCAGCTGTTGACTGCTCGACGGCCGCTCGCTTTCGAGGGCTTCTGAGGCTTCGTTTAATTGTAAGGAGGCAGATGCCCTCCTCTTCCTGTCCTCTGCCTCCGTTGCGAGCTGTCCACCTTTCACGACTTTCTTCCATCTCCCGACTCCTCTACGAGATATCGTCGCCCTTTTCATTCGGACGGCTAGCCACCCTCATGCACTTTTAACCCTACGGTTGACCGGTCCTCATGTATGGTTTCTTCTGAGTTGACGTCTATACATCCGAGCAGAAATACATATGTGAGCGCGCGTGCGATGTATTTTAGGAAAAACGTGTATCTTGCCACAAACACGTCGAGACATTTTGTATTCTAAGGCCAGTGGTGTATATTGGGGTTTGTAATGTTACTTCGTGCTAATGATAATTTTAAATCTCTCAACATTGTTTGAAAATTACAGAATCGCAAAAGAGTTAATAGTTTTGCAAAAACTAAAATATTGATTATATTGATTGTTTGATTATACATTGTCTATATGCGTGATACAACTGAAAAGAAAATAATTCCTAATAAAGAAATAAAAGTTGAAGATATAAAATATTTCTTACGTGAAATATTTCTTACGTGAAATTATATTTTAGAAATGAACTTTCAAGATTATAAGATTTAATTGTAATAATCAGCAATTGTAATATCCAGATATAAGAAATCACTATTTATTTAATTTATTCATTTAATAACTACTTATTTATTAATTATAAATTACACATAAAATTTATGTTTACATGTCGTAATATTGATAATTTTTAAATGATGTAAACATATCGTGAGATCATATATGGAATAAATAATTCGGTCCAATTATTCGTTGGACATAAATCGTTAAAAATTCGAGTTTGTTAGAGCATTCGATTTGTTAGAGCATTCGGTTTGTTAGAGCATTCGAACATGAAAGGAGCTACGTAATAAGAGCAACAACTCTCACTATAATTGCCAGCGATTAATAGAGAAGCAATCTCGTCTCTCGACGTGTCCTGTGACAGCGTGGAATTAAAGTTGTCGAGGTATAATGACGAGAACATTATACGAATCGCAGATCAATCGGACGGACAGCCCGCAATTAGAATATTAAAATGAAATGAAAATGGGAACGTTCGATCGGTTTTGGCCAATAGTCAGCAATCTGGTGATTCATAACCCGTAGTTATATCAATTAGACCGAGCCTTGTCTGCTATAAAGAATTACAGACAAAAGCGGTGAATGTTAAAATTACTATATATTTTATTATGTGTGTATATATATATATATATATATATATATATATATATATATATATATATAAGTTTTTCTTATTAAGATCATTGTAACTTTTAAATATTTAATTTTACTATGTGTACCTATACGAAATGTATATTGCAATTGTTTATTTAATTATTATAAAGTTAATTGTGCAATTAAAAAATTTGAGATTTAAGAAATATTAATTTTAATAAAGGAAATGTGAGGAAGATTATTAAGTTGCGATATAAATTTCTAATTTTAATAAAATGATTTATTTCGATACAAAATAGAGTAATCATGAATAATATTTAACAAATTTTGATGTGAAAATTTAAATTCAAAACCCGTAACGAATTTAATAGACGATGATACTCAACAGATTCGTGTTCCCATTCTAGTGAATATAGGAGTGCGTGATATAGGTCTGCGTGAAATGGAAGGAACGGATGCGATCATTAATCTGTCAAGAATGCCATGTTATGACATTCTATAAACGATGTAAAATCTGATTCAATCGCGGCCATACGGTGGCGCACCTTAAGTAAACGGTCGTTATTAACTTAATAAATTTGCTAGGAGCAATAAACCTAGTTGAGTTTATTTCGTCCTTGATTAGTTAAATATAGAGTGAAGCATATATCCGGTATATATACCTACGTATAGCCGGTTATTCATCATGAAGTAGTTTAATTTATCGCAGAACGATAAATTATAATACTCAAAAAATAACATATTGGAGGAAGAGACATCGGAGCTTAATTTATAATTAGTTCTAAATCCACATCGAGATAATCTTTACGTAAAAAGAAAATAAACAAGGGCGCGCGGATTTGTACAATATCGATTATATCATTGTTATGATCAGAATGAATAAGAAACAATGTGTTTTTCGTATTATAAACACATTGACGTAAGTAAAAAACCAAAATAAAATTTGTGAAAGAATTTCTTTTTACTACGAATTTCTCTACTTAATTTTTCTCTTGTTATGCAATATTTTTTGTTATATGTTTCTAATATTCGTATAGCGATAAATCTGATAAAACACATTAAAGTGTCTATAATAATATTGATAATAAAATTGATAACGAAAATCTATATACATTACTTGTTACTTTTGATATATTTTACCTAATATCATTTAGATAAAATAATTCCAATTAATGAATGAAAGAGTTTGGAAGTGTTTGTCTCGCATTTTCGTTGCTGTTCTCTATCCTTTACGTTCACTGCCCGATAAGATCGCCGGAAGATCATAGATCAAACACGTAAAACGCACACCTTGTGTGGCTTGACTCCGTCTTGCCGCTTATTATACATTCGTAGTACGATAAGAGCCTACGGTAGTTACACTAAGGGTAGATACGCATTGTTATAAATGTCAGTATTATACGGAGCATCTCTTGGAGAATCTTGCAGAAGAATCGCTGATACTCTTTACATATATACAGTATGTGTCAATCCTCGTTCTACGATTTAATAACGAAACGTATATAAGTATTATAACTTATCTGTAATAGTCGTGGATAATTGGACGAGAGTGCAACGAACCGTAACTACTTTATTAAGTAGCACTGTCGGGCAGTAAGCGTTATTAATGATAAATAATGATACTTTAATGGTCAGCAATCGTAGATAGGAACCAGTAAATAATTTATTGGTTTAAGCAATTACGATATTTACTGAGTTATAGTTGTTAAGTAACATTAGAATAGGCCGTGGGAAAGTCTAAAATAGTTTTCGCTATATATAAAAGTGCGAAAGACAGTAGGGTTTTGCAAATTAAGCTTCGAGAATATAAATAAATATTTTTAAAAATTAGAAAATATTTTTTAAATTTCTAATCAACGTTATTAGTGAAACATTAATTTAATTTTCATAATGTAGTAAACGTAAATAACTTTACGTGAATAATTTTACGTGTTCTTTTCATAAATGTGCATAAATGTGCAACTTTTCATTGTTGCACGTTTTTTTAGATATTTATCTTTTTTTTTAATTGCTTGCCAATTAACATCGAGTCGCGCCAATTTAGCCAGCGGCGATGGAACATATTGCATCAGAAGTAAGGGGAAAGGAGTCGATTTAAACCTGATCGTGGCTAGAACGGAAAAGAAGCCACGGGTGGCGCAGCCCGATAGCATCGAAACCGATCCTCTCTCATCCACTTCTTGAGTTAGGTAGTTCTCACTGTACCTAACGCATGCAGATCCCCGCGGCCAGAACAACTCTATGGCGCCAAACCGAGGCATTGTTGTTCCAGGTGCCATTACGGCAACCTGCTCTTACACACACACATACATACACACACACAACAACACACACACACACACACACACACACACACACACACACACACTCCGCCTGTTGCAAAAGGTGAAAGCCACACGCGGAAGCGAATAACTCGCTTGCGAATGGTAATGCGAATGGATGAGTGTTTCAAGCGTTGCTTTATCATAAACCAGACCGGTAGCGTAATCATGCTATACAAATCGAATTATACCTACGAGATAAACATCACTCGCAAATTTGTCGATTTTAAGGGGAGTAGAAAGATAAGAAGCGTGATAAACGATACGAACGATGCATGATGCGCACAACGTTTTGGATTTTAATAAGAAATCGAAGTTTCCAAACTTTTTCATGCTCGACAAGCGTTAAATAGCATATTGCGAGGATCTAGAATACCGAATTAAAATCATAGTCAAATGAAGAATATATTTCTAAGTGGTTTGTTCGAATTGCACGATTAAAAATCTCGGCAATTTGGCTCATAATTCATACAGCTGATGCGGATCTACAGTGAAAACAGCGCGTATCAGTATCTGGATACAGGCGGATACACGATATTCTTCTTCCCGTCCTCATAAAACTGATATTCTGATGGGAACACCGAGGTAGGACGTGACAGGAAAGGGGTCCACCGCAGCTATCATAATACCGAAACACTCGGAACATGGATCTCGTGTTTATGGTGCGTCATCTACGGCATCCTCCAAGTTGATTGGTCAGCTCTGGTTACCAGACAGTCAGCTCGAGACAATATGACTGCGTTTTACGTGAATATAGTATAGAATATAAAAATATTATCGTTGACCCGAAAATAAATTTGACGGGACAAAGACACGTTTTAAGCTTCTCCATAATCTCAATTCTGTTTCATTCATAAAGAAAAGAATTTACATATAATATCAAATTTGCTATAATGCTAATCAAACTTATTAATTTTTCTATACACACACGGTGTGTATCTTGTACAAATAATATATAATTTCTAAATTTAAAAAATCACTAATTTTAGTTCGCACTAAGTTCGGAGGTGGAGCATTCGAGGCAGAACAAGTACCGCCTTATGTCCAGTCTTATTCTGTTCCTGATGCGATCGGCGGCGCAGTTACGTAGTGCACGTACGCGGTTGCGTTGCGGTTAAGGACGCGTGTATGCTGCGCAGGAAGTTACTTATCTCGACTTTACCCGATGCTAGCACCTCGGTGATATATTATTTAAGAGCGTTATGCTAATACGCGTAAGCGAGCATTACTTCTGGTTCATGCGCCAAAAGAAGGTAGAAACTTGCGCGAGATAAAGAACATCGAAGGAACACGTGATTTACAATGCTATTTAATTATCTTCATTTGCAGTGCGCATTTTAATAAAGATGTCTGACGAGGTTTTGCGCATGAGGAAGCAGAGCAATACATTAATTAATTAATTAATTTTTTGTCCAATTCACGCAAATAAGTTCAACGTATTGCATTTTGCCGTGAAATTTCCAAAATCTGTATATTTGAGCGCAATCAATTGTGTTGAATTGTACAGATGAGAAAATGAGAGTCTCAGTAACTTTCGGTTATATCCGAGAGAATTTATTGCCTCATTTATCGGGTCAGCCATTCGTCGCACGTTTTACTTGACGGTTACGCTCGAGAGGCGTCTGGCGATCGCGCTTCTCTGAGAGAACCAAGTCCTTAATAAGCGAATTTCCTGGAACGCGATGAAAAATATGTTTTTGCAGGCACGCACGATACGTGTCGCGATTTTATTATACCCGCCGCTTACTGATGCACACCTCCGACTCTGTCGAAAAGCATAGAAACAATACTTTCCTGTACTTCCATATGATTTCCAACATCATATTATTAACTTTATAAATATTGTCTGTAAAAGAAGATAATATTTTTTAAATTGTGTTTTTAAAATAGAGCTAAGAGAAAACGGAAAACATATTGTTTGCTACTAAATGGACACAACAGGATATATTAGGAAATAGGAACAGTTACATAAATATAAAATGTTTTATTTATAGCCGAAATTATCCTTTACTTCTTTTTATGTGTGTGCCTCACAATACTTACGAGATACATTATAATATGAATAATGATAATGGATAACGCGTGGACATAACGTTTATAAGATCTTGTAATTGTGAAAATGATGTTCTTCCCCGATGCGCTCACATGAACGTATTATATGGCGTAGCGAGGCCGAGGCAAACATTCTGTAAAAGCGGTCAAATCGCTCGCTTCCGCTTAGTCTTTGGACAGGCGACAGGTCAGCGGATAAGGTGGGGCTGACGTTTATGAACCTGCTGCGCCTTTGCGTATCTAGTCGGTATACATACATACACTTGACATGCAACTCAATTTTCAAATAGATTCACATACGTTGAGCGACTAATTTGAGTGCGACACGTAAAACTGTTTCCTATCAAAATTTCCAACGAGTCCAGTAGAAATGCATTACAATTACACACACTGTACAAGTTTAATACTTCCTTACAACTACGGAATTATTATTATTTATCATAGATTATTATTTGTTAAGTTATAAGACAATAATACGTATAATTTATCTCAACGCAAAATAACAAGGAAAATATAGTAACATAATGTACGTAAACGTGTATATTAATACATGACACGATAGCCATTTGTTAGTGTTCTCGTGCGATAAGAAATTCAACGGATTCAAGTAAGGGCCGTGAAAAGAAGTAAAAAACGTTGCCCAAAGTCGAATAAGCAGCTGGGCCGGCTCTGAGGCACCGAGGGCAGCGAGCAACGTTGAGCCGCGATAAAATTCGAGACTGCACGTGCTCGCACAAATCGAGCCACGATCCTCTCTCTAATTCATATTCCTGCACCTGACTGACCTCTTATTCTTCTGCGGATCTCATTTAACACCCCCGCGGGCAAGCGGTCTCTCCCTGACTCCAGCGCGATCATCACCTGCGCCGCTCGTGCCCAGTTCGTGGTTCTTTCTTTTTGGGGGTACGTGCCCTTTGCCTCGAGTTTATAGGCGAGCCGCTAATTTCACCTTGAATATTATTAATACCGGTGTCACTCGAGTGGGTTGTACAGATGGTTTGACTCTACGCTCGGACAATGTTCTGCCGCATGTCTCTCTGCCTACGTGACCATACAGAGTAAAATCGTGGTACCTGCTGTGCATTTTTCCTCCGAGAAATTATCATAATTTAAAGCACAAAAGACATCGCGTTTTATTCGCGTTTTATAGCGTGTCATCTATCGTAAAATATAATAAGATAAAAATCAAATATTCTCAAATGTAGAGATTAATCTCACAATCATCATGACACAGGATCAGCAAAGCTGCATTGAAACAAAGGCCTATGTTATTCGTCAGATGTACAGTTTGCTTGGAATAAATTTGTCGACGTTGCTCAAGGGGAAATGCAGAATTCGTAATGTATAATGCTCCATCTTTTTTTAAATAATTGCCAGGTAAAAGTAACTGAGCCTCATTTTAAAGCGCATAATTGGTCGGTTTTAATTCACGTGCATTTATCTGATGTGTCAGATCAGCATGTGATCTGCTTGTTGCATATTACCACCCTCCAATTATGATGCCGCAGATTAACTTTATATCGTGTTTACGATTACAGGGAAATCTCTTTCCCCGCACGGCAATGTAATAGGCAAGCATAAATTGTATGCGCACTTTAGAGGCTGGCTTTACGCGTATGCGGATGCATGCGAAGAGTGGCCTACTCCCATTTCCGGACGTGTTACTCGCATTTCACGCTGTTGACTTTCGAAATACGTTAAAAATGTCCAGCTAATTAATAATCATGCAGAATACCTGGAACACCGATTGCCACTTTATTTAACCTATTCTCGTTCTTTGTTTACTTTTTCCTGCACACATCCTCGACGGATATGCTGATAATTTAGAGTTGTTTAAGAATTTCGCAGGGCAACTCGTAGGGAACTTTACGGCGGGACAGGTGAATTTCTATACACGCTAAACAGGAAGTGACCCTTAGGTTGTTTGCATACCGGTACTAATACGTACGTGTCGGAAATGAAAATATATTACTTAGAATCAAGAAATCCTTACAAACCATCCATAAAAAATAATGAATTGAATTTTCAGGGAAAGAAAAGAAGATTAAGTTCATTGAAGTATTTTTGTAACGATGAAAAAATTGTATTTTCTGATTAGTTTGGCACATCTCGTATCGTATACTAGGAAATATAATAAAAAGCAAACGTTAAGAAGCAAATTCTAATGAGAAAAACTGTAATATATGTGAATAGCGTAGAATTCAATCAATCGTGACGTTATTGAAATAAAATCTTTATAGTGCTCGTAGTGCTCGATTTGTCCGGAATATCCGGTGTGTCGCGGATGTACGGTCCTATGAAAGAGTATAGACGGGAAACATCGCATTAAAAAAGTCAAGTGGTGAAGGTACAATGACTGCGACACGGTTTATGCATTAGATCCACATGTTCTTCATTAATGACAATAAGACGGACTACCGGAAATGGTTCCGTTTCCTTTGAAGAACATCGACAACTCAATTGTCATTCTCTGATAAACAACGAGTTATGGAAGTGAAATTGAGCAATCAACAATGAAATATTCTACTTGTATACACACCGGTATCATTGTATTAATGCTGCATTATGTCAATGACTGTAGTAAGAAATACTGTAGTAAACACCAATTTTCGTATAACAGTACATTTGTAATACAATTCATGATCAAAATTAAAGAGGAGGTTAAAAAGTTAAAATTTGTTAACGTGTCGAAAAAGATATCATTTTCAGTATCAGACTTTTAAAAGGAGAAATCGCTTGTCTTTTGGTTACGCGTCGTACGTACTACAATGCATGATACGTAATATTACTGCGATATTAAAACCATAAATAAGATAGTTTCTCTGTATACGGAGCGGAAGCATGAAACGCGTATGCTGAATGGATGACCGGAATTGATAAAGTGCTTCGTACGTATCATCCGATATTGGTCACGAAAAGGAGAACAGTAAAAAGAATCGTGTAGGAGGAATGGCTAGCAATCTTGATATAAGTAATGCATTTCTTTTATATCTCTGCGAGATAAAGAATAATGGATAGGGATAGGTCACGCGGCGTGGATAATATGATATCCGCCACTCTCGCGAGAAGTTTGCGGAGATGACGATAATAATAATCCAATGGACCGTCCGAGTCGTGAGAATGTATGACCTTGGTGAGTTTCCAAAATTGGAGGATCTCGACCAGTGTAATAAAGATTTTTATCGCTAGATAAACAATCGCGGTATCATCGACCTTTATTAATATGAAAAATATATACCGAGTTTTCCATGAATATTGGAAGCAGATATTGAATTTTTTAATAATTGTGTACTTTGTATATTTTCATAAAAAAATAGTACATTTTAAAGATAAGTAAATTTGTATCTCATTATCTAAAATGATGCTTATCGAGTAATCTCATACGAAGTGATCCAAATTACCTTAATTATGCAAACAGTATAAATAGCGTATCCTAATGGATATGCTGTTTAGATCAATAGGAAAACATCTGTTGTTCCAAATACGGCGGTGCTTATAGTAGCATGATAATTATTTTTAGTGAAGACGTATTTGCATTAAGAATCAATACTATCGTGGTGACCAATTAAATGAGTCATAGGTACTCTTAAATTGAAGAGAGATGGTTCTACTAGTATAAGCCTGATTCTTATTTTGAAATGCACATCAACGATGATGTCAACGAAAGATTATGACGAACTCATTTCTTTTTTACATAATTAAATATAACGCATGCATCCGAAAATTATCTATAACTTGTAATCATTGTAACAGAAGATGTGAAAATGGATATATCACAAATTTGATAATATGTTAGTATATATGCGACAAAATAAAATAAAGAAGAAAAGTCTAAGCTGTAATTACAGTTTACTCGAATGATTATTTGATACGTGGGATGTGATAAAACAAAAACTAGAATAAAATTAGAAAAGAAGGGAATGTTAAATTTGTCTTATAATAAGAATAGATATTTTTTAAAAATAATTAATTAAATTTGTGTGTTACGAAAGAAGTTATTAATCTTCTTTTTGTGCGTATATATGTAAAACAAGTAATTTTTCCAATAATAATGGATGTTATGCAAAATGAAACTCACAATTACAATGTAACTGTGAAATAATACTTTGTCTCTTGCATCTCTCATAAATTCATCTTTCGCAAGATATTAGCTAGAGCGTAGAGAAGTGACATATGGTAGGCTCTACACCAATATCACCCTAGACTTGATGGAGTACTTGGGGAGATTCGCTTAGATTCTACGCTCTGGAACCCGTCCGAATCGCCTGACCACCGTCCACCGTGCTTGCTCACCCCCGAATAAAGCGGCTTTCTTCTCCCCGTGCACGCTTCTTATCGAAGAAATATCATTTTATTTCATTTATGGCCTGGATGTCAAAGAGGGATTTCGTCTTCGTTCGACTTCTATATTTTTATGGGGATTTCGGATTTCAATCATATATTTTGTGGCGATTTGTCCGTCTAAACTTATCTATATCTCGATCAACACATATATATATATATATATACATAAAAATTAAACTATTTAATTAGATAATTTTATAGATTTTAACGTTGTGATTTTAGAATAAAGTATAATCAGTTTATAGCCAATTGTGTCAATTAAATTATCATTTCTGTTATTTGCTACTGATGAAAGAAAGAGAGAGAGATTTGCTTTATTTTTATAGATTTTATTATACAATAGATCCTAATTTCTGCTTTTAGCAAATGACACTAAAGTTATAAGTCAGTTAATGGCAACATCCCTTGATGTTCAATTCTTCTTTTTTCCCTTTTATGTATATATTTAAATTAACATAAATATCCAAAATAATTAATACATAATTAATACATAGTACATATTATTAAAAAATAATTGCAAAAATCGTATAAATATATAACACCAATTTTTATTTTGAATAATACATTCTACAAGTCTATCTATCTACAAATACGAGTAAAGGAAAACTAAATATTCATCTGATATCATATTGTGTCGTACAATAAGTACAATAAGTACATGTAATATAAAATTTTTCAAATATTGTCAATACATAAGTATTTGTTCTTCAAAGATTGCCTGAGATTCAAGTCGACGCATCAGACAGTTTCGAGTGCAGATCATGATTCAAGAAATCGCAAGACAAGCGATGGCGTAAATCAAGCGGCCCAAATACCGACTTGATATTGGCAAGATATCGATCGGTATTCCATGTGATTTTATCGTGCATTCAGCCTCGTATCGACTTAAATAGGAACATATCGACTTTTATAGGAATTCCATCGTCGTCGCACGAAATGCTCCCCTTCCCCTCTCCCCCCTTTCTCGCGCATGAACGGAGAAACGTCAAAATTGATATTCTCCGCTCGCCTCGAGAACTGGCGCGCATAAACCCAGAATCCGATATTTCACGTGCCATATTCTCCCAACCTACTATCACCAACACCGGTTCCATACGTGCGTGGCACACGTGAGATATACACCGACACGCCGAGTGTGCATCGCGTTCTTTCTCCGCGCCATGATCCGTGCCGGATAGAACGTGCGAGTTTGGAAGCTATATCCACGATGGGATGTTTCGCCAGAGGCGCTCACGTACCATATGCGATTTCCTGTTTGCCGTATAAGCGTGCACAAATCTTACCACGATTTGTCATATCTCTGGAGGAACTTGACGGATGTGTCGTTTAATAACACGAGGTGGATTAAGCGAGACATAGATTGAACGTTGACGAGCGTTCCAAGTTGGAGAAACCCTTTTACACATGATATTAAAAAAAATATATTTAAAAATTCAATTAAATTATGTTTCTAAAAACAATTGATATAAACAGGAAAGGAAGATTACTCCTCTCTGCAGTAAGTAAATACAATGGAGCAGATATATTACAACGCTCATTTTAGAGTATGCTCGTGAGAAAAAATTGAAACAAAGAATTTACATCGACTTCCGTTTATGAAGAGTTTCGGGACGGAAACTGTCACGTTCAACTTAAATCGAATCGACTGCTCGTTAAATTGAAGTCGAGAACGATCGACGCTCTCGCTGGTGACGTGCATAGCGCACGTAGGGCGGCATATCCGCGAGACGACAGGGAAATATTGCGAGCGCAAACTTCCACTGTACGTTTCCACTTGGCTCGATTAGGTCAAATCGTTTGTAATGTCGGTTGGACTCATTCTACATTCTGCGTAGTATACACTTTCGATATTTCTCAGTTTCCGCTTACCGAACTCCCCGTCGATTGAGCACCCCTCTCGTCTTGCCGAAAATCAGTTTCGTATCGTATTTGGCTACCCCTCCTAAATCCGGCGAGCATAGGTGGGCGAGTTAGCCGGCCCGAACCGGCTGAGCTATCGGCTTTCTTATTGATGTCTTTTGGGGAAAACTTTGAGAGGTTGTTTCTACGGCGGACTATAAAGTGACACTTCCCGTTTGCAAACGTAAACTTGTTCGCGGTTGATAGAACGAATATTACGAGGTACGCACGTATCCGTGGTGGAAGAGGGAGATGAGGGAGTGCGAAGGAGGAAGAAGATGAAGGATGCGAGAGGGGGACGAAACGACGAGTGGATATGCGGGCTTTACCCATGGGAGTATTACGGATTCAAGGTGAGTAGAGGTCTCACGAAGTAACCCGAGACATCAGCGGAGTAATATTTCCATATTCTGATATCGAATAAATGGATCGTTCTTGCGCGCACGACGCAGGCATAAATTCTCGGCAG
This sequence comes from Crematogaster levior, assembly GCA_901521435.1. Classification (NCBI taxonomy): domain Eukaryota; kingdom Metazoa; phylum Arthropoda; class Insecta; order Hymenoptera; family Formicidae; genus Crematogaster; species Crematogaster levior. The sequence goes on along the minus strand of CABEGB010000236.1, from coordinate 38,928 downwards.
ACCTATCATGCATCACGGACCGGCAGAAAGACCGGCCGTGGCTGCATGGCTCTATGGCTATCGTACGAGATGTGTCGAGAGTCGTCTTCCATTCGCTTCTTACGGACTTGTCATTCGTACTTTTTCACGTGGACAACTGAACGAGAATAATAATCGAGGTGGTTCGATCCACCACCCTGCCCGATCTCCATAAGAGTTGTGTTCTAGAGATTTTTTTAAGACTGATTTTTGCGAGATCACGAAATACGCATGAATATTATATTAACAGTTCTCACCATCGTACTTCATTTGTATAATCAATGAATACCTATATTTATTGATTATAGTCATTTTGTAGTATTGTCATTTTTGTAGTAACTTTCAAATTAATTAATGTGGAATTAGATGGATTAACATGGGGGAGGGGATTAACATTATACTATCATTACATTCGTCGTTATATTAGTGCCAATCGCAAAAGTTTTGATTTCATCTTTCTTTTTCATCGATTTCTTTCTCTCCAATTCTACTGCCTTACAGAAATTTCTATCGTTTCCTTATTTTATTCAATATTTCGATCTTTTGTTTCTTTCTTACACTTCTTTGTTTGTCTATTTTTCTCGAGACTTCTGTCATTTCCCTAGAGCGTGCGAGTATTCGAGCTCTTAACCACGTAGCGTGCATACTTACATGGCTTATGTCCAATTGGCTGCGGCGATGTGTTTAACATGTCACTCTCTGTTACCAACCAGACAATTTCCCGTGGCTGTGCATCCACGATCGGATCAGACTTTCTTTAATGAGATAAGATTTCCAGTTGAACAATGCAATAGGTTAAAACCACCTCGCACGATTCATTAAACAAAATATTTAATTTATACAATCTCTCGCTTTTTCGAAATTTATAAATCCGCCTCTCGTCGGACATGTGCTTATTTCAAGCGTCATATGAACCTCGTTTTCTAAATGTTAATGAAATTGATATAGTGATTTTACTCACGTCTTTCATTGTAATTTATGTTTTACAACTAAACATCTTTGAAGTATGTAAGTAATTCAATAAATAAATATGATGAGATATCTCGCTAACACATGCATTATTAATTTAATTCATATACATTGTTATAAGTGTGATAGTAGATGCAAATATTTTTCATGATATCAACATCCATGTCGATTAAACGAAAAACAGGTCAACGCAAGTGAATTCTCACCTAGCGGGGAAAAGTGTATGGAAAGGGAAGCTGGAGTTGTGCGGCCTTGTCTTCCAGGCCCAGGTCGAATGCGTCAACCATACGAACGTGTGACAAGTAACCAGGATCGTTGCCAACGCCCCAGACCGACTGGCCGGACGTCTCGAACCACCAGCCTAGCATATCGTCATGGGCACAACGTCGTAAACATCGTGCGTCGCGACTTGTAAATTCACCTGTGGCGTTTTAATGGTCTACCACGCGCGTGTATTAGTTTCAGGGACATTAATAACGCTGCGGTGAAAGGCTATCACCGATTAATTAGTCACTTAGGGCTCCGATGCCTTTAGCACAGTCCCAAAATTCTTTGTATAATTCTTTTGTTTTCAGATACAGTCGCACTGATTGATATCGAAAGTTTTCTAAAGAATTTTTAAATAACATAGAAAATGATATATAGAAAAATTGTGAAAAATTAAGTTCGGTGTTCGTGTAAATAACTAAGTTGTGGACATAAAAATTGTCTTTTCTTTTTTATTAAAAGAATAATGTTTAAATTTCTAAAATATCTAAAAAAAATTAGTTACTTTGATAATGTGGAGCGAATATTTCTTCAATAAAAATATCGAAGTCATTATTTATTGCAACTTTTCAATGTTTAACATCAGATATCTTTGTAGTTAAATATTAAATTAAAATTCTATTGAAATCTACCTGAATTTAACTTTATAAAGATTAATTTTGTTTTGTTTCTGTTAATTTAATTTTGTGAAGTTTATCTTGTAGAAAATCTTTTTTGAAATTATTCACTCGAAAATACTTAGTCTATTAGAATTATTAGACATTTTTGTTAAGGAAAGCTTAATTTCAAGCTGATAAAAGAATATTCTGCGTATTGTCTGCATATACTGTTCGGTGACAAACTCTTGTTTGTATTTATATTGATGATAACAATAAATAACAGTAAAGTGATCTCCATTGTGGCGGGCGGAAAAATTTATCTGGATGCGATAATTAGGTAATAACTCATGGTCAGGGTCATGAACTCTAACACGTGACAGGTGAAATTAATCCGGAGATTATCCAGGAACGTTTATATTCGCCCGACACGATGCGACGCGACGCGCCGGGTGTCTACGACGCGCAGGTCTCGAGCCTAATTCGTGTCTTCCTTCGCAACTTATAATTCAAGCTCGCAGACTGGAACCAAACTGAACAGAACTACGCTAACTTGCACAACGGTAATTATACACTCCATCCAGCCCCGTTCCCGTATTGTACCTGTCTTCCCTGTCTGCCTTTGTAGCCCTTAAATTTCGCTTTATTTATGTCTCGTCTGACGTTCTTCGCGTTGACTCCAACCAGTTCTAGAATTAATCGTAACAAAAACGCATACGTTTATGTTAATTCATATCGGATGCATTCTCTGTGCATTTGACAAATATTTTGCGAATAATTAATCCTCTAGAAAATACGTTTCCAAATGAAATTAAATTCCTCCTATATATGATAAAAATAAAAATACATTAATGAACTATTATATTACATTGCAGTTTGTATAATGGGAACTATATAATAAATATATATTTTAATTTAATGGACCTTTCACGTTTGCGTTTTGATTTCGTGTTTATCACAAACGCAAAACGTAAAGAACAAGCACAACGAACGTTACGAGATTTTCGAATTTCATTTTATCAAATACGTAGCGTTTGTGAGGTTTGTGAGCACCTAGTAGATAAACGTCGCGTGTTAACAAGCATTTAGACTGTCCCTGTCGCTTTGTCAGGTCGCAGACGTATCTTTTTCGACGCGCACCCGCGTTCCATTTTAAGCCTCAACAATGCTGACGGCGCTGCGAAATTTACTGTATCTGGCGCCACTTCTATATTTACGATGGATACGGAGAAAGAGAGATATCTACGTGATTCAACAGACAGACGAATAGAACGGCAGCGCGTCTCCGGCATACGCAGTCTAACGCTCCTTCCGCTTTTCATTCCAGCCCATACTCTCCGTCCGACTGTGTTCGAATTAAAACGCGAATCTTAACTGACGAACGTGCGTCGTGCACATTTACACACGCCACTTTGCGGTCATGCTTAATAACTCGAAAATTAATCCCAACGCTCCGAATCACGAGACCTAAATGAGACGAACTTATTATTCCCTTTGATGAGGTATTATGTCAACTTAACATCCTACCTTTAATGTTTCGTAAGTAATTATTAAAAAATTTGATGTTTTAGGTTAATTATATAATAATATAACTATATATATATATATATATATATATATATATAAAGCAATTGTCTATTATAAATAATTATATCGTGCGACAACTCACTTCGAGATTTTCTTCATTCCTTTTTGTGCGCACATACGATTGATATTTTTATTTTAATTATTCCTACATATTTAGAAATAAAGCCAGTAGAATTAAAATTACATAAATAAATTGCAATCGTTAAACATTAATCACGTTAATCGCGTTAAAATATGGAAATCTCGGTTTCTGAATGCTTCTGCGAAAATAAAGGGGAAAAAATCCACGGACTTGCGTGCGAACAGTACACAATGGCATTATGTAAAGCAGTTAGTGATTTAAATTTCGGAATAGCATACGCGACCGAGACAGCTCGCACAAATCGTTGATGAGAGCGCGCTCGTATGTGAAAATGGAATTGCTATGCAGGACGCGCAGGAGCAGCATAACGGTAAGGCTCCGCTCGCAAACGATCGGTAGTGTCATTGTGCCGCCACAATGCAAGGTTATTCATCTTAAATTCTTACGGCGACATCAATCCTATCGTTCGATAGAAATCTCCCCTCTTTCAAGAGAGTGTTTCAGCTTCATTAGAAAGACGTGTCCCATGAATATGCGCGATACATAAGCTGATCAAGTTGCCATATCTCGTCGCTTATCCAGACAATTTTCCTTGTAAAACCTTTCACCAACATTACGCGCATCCTGATGCCAGTAATCTCGTTAAGTACCCCTCGTGTGTTTAAGTGACAGACGAATAGACGGAGGTGTCTGCAACTGTTGCATACGTAGTGCGACAATAAAATAGAAAAAAAATCTATCAAACTAGATTCTCTAATTTATCTCCATTTTATTTCTAATTTTATTTACCAACAACATACAGGTATATATTATAATAATCAACAAATCTTTTTTACGTGAGAAAAATTCAGATACTTTATGTGTCTGCAACTGTTGCATACGTAGTGCGACAATAAAATAGAAAAAAATCTATCAAACTAGATTCTCTAATTTATCTCCATTTTATTTCTAATTTTATTTACCAACAACATACAGGTATATATTATAATAATCAACAAATCTTTTTTACGTGAGAAAAATCCAGATACTTTATGTGGAGGAAAGATTGGTGTTTTAAGCAAAAAACACATAACTGTTTCTTTTTACAACTATTTATTTTTGGAATCGTACGTCGTGTATATTATTATTATTCATGGTCAAATAACGGTGATAACTGCTCCGCGAAACGTTTGTAGAATACAGTGCACATCTTCCAAAATACGTGTGTTGCTGAGTTGAATTTTAGAAACGTAAAGATTGCACAACATTAGCGGAATAAGTATAGAGCGGATAAAAAATTCGATAACGTAAGTAGATCAGCTCGTTCACATAGAATTTAATATAAAAGATGAGAAAGATGCATGAGACAAGAAAATCACGTGTATAACAGTACAAATACTTAGTGTAATTGTTCTTAACATAACTTACGTAATTAATGATACTTGACGTCTTGACTCAAGAAGATCATTAGAAAGAGAAACAGCCGAGTATTTTCACACTCGAGATTTAAGCAGTTTTTCGTCGCGAGTGGAGCATATCAAGAAGTAGATGTTGTTCCGGATATACCTTTTGTGGCAATTGATAGTATATGTGACGTAGAATATATCTATGTATGGTATGTGTGTGTATTTAGAGTAGCGCCTCGCGTGGAATACACGTTGGCTGCTAACTCAGCTGACCGGTCATTAATAAACCGAAGCCATTACCAAGCAACCTCCGAATGTGCATGACCCTCCATGTATTGCAACTATGTATGAGTATATGCGGATGTATATTTGTGTGTGTGTGTGTGTATGTGTGCGCGTCTAAAACCACTATCCTCAGAGTTTCCCTCTCCGATCGAGATCCAACCCACGCCAACCCTCCCGTTCTTGTAGCACCCCCTTTGAGGCCCCCCTACATCCTCTTTAGCCGGAACAGTGCGGCGACCAAGTCAGGGTATAGTCGACCGGTTATAGTGTTGCTCCCGCTGGTTTGTCATTTATAAATGTCCTCGCGAAATGACCCGTCCGTACATCTCATCCCCTAACCGCGGTCATTAAAGTCAGCCATACTTGCGCAGAACACAGAATACTTTGGTTTGTATATGAAATAAATAATTTTTTTAAATTCCAAATTAATATTATCGCAATGAAGTTATTGAGTGAGTAAACGCAAAATACTGCGATGAAAGAAAAATCGATGCTTCCGGTTAGAAATACAATCTTTTAAACGCGAGAGTTTGCAAAGGAACATTGTTGTTTCACGCGAAAAAATAGTATGATTGTTTTATGCTGTAATTAGTCGTTATTCAACTTGAAAGAATCTGCTGTTTTTAATTGCTTTAAACCACGAATCCGAATCGTAAGATGCATAATGTATGAGTATACCGTTTGTGATTGGAGGTGAAAAGTGCGCCTAAAGTCATTGCGATTCTTCTCCAATCGAAGAATCAAGGAATTACGGCGAATTTAGATTCTAATCCAGTCAATGCACGATGCAATTGTTACATATGCTCACATGCCATCATGCTTGTTTCCAAGTATACGCGTAACACGAGGGGATTTAATGTAAACTTACGATGTAATTTCATAAACGTATTATAGTTCAATATGACATTATTATAGTTCAATATGAATAATGTTCTATGCAACTTAATAAGAAGAATATAACAAAAAATGTATAATGAATATGTTATATTAAATTCATAAAAATATATGTACATATTCAATTTCTACAAGTTATGAGGAAATTAGAATTCATAATCAATAGTTTCATCAACAATTTTTCAAAGTTTGACGCAGTTCTTAGAGGGTAAGCCACAGAGATATATTTCGTTTCGTCGCGGCTTGTTTTCCTTATATTTGAAAGGATCGGTATGTCAGCAAGGGTGACATACTATGCTCTTGGATAGCGTTGGATAAGAAAGTCTCCTTTGTCGCTGTCAGCCAAGATTTGAGGGAAAATAATACCATGCCACGAGGGTGTTTTGTCCTGTTGCAGCAGCGTGGCATTGAATGGCGTGTCTATTGTAAGAATTATGGTATCTCAGCATATGAAATGGCTTTTATAGGAATGTACATGACAAATGGTATAGAGAATATAAAAATCGCTGAACTTTACATTTGAATATTTTTAAGTATCTCTTTAAAAATAAATATCTAGATTGAGAATAAATGTATGTCAAACGTGTATAAAACAAAAAAAAACTAATGGATCGAAACTACTAGCAATGCCGTGTAAAAAATTCAAGAGCTCAAGTCACTCCAATATTTATACGGGTTGTTCAACATGGCTATAAAAATTCCAAGAAATTTATATGAAGGATGTGCCAACTCCAATAGCGTGCAACAGTTTTCGGGAGTTCTTTTTTTTTTATTACGGATGATCGATAAGATGCTCGATTGCAAAGGAAGCGAAAAATGGTAAAGTAGAAAAACTTGTTCTTGTCAGGAAGCAGGTTTCATGACACCTGTTAACGTTTGAATTTTGATCGATCGATAACGACACATCGATACTCGTCCATAACTTTATGGGGGTAGTGTGTAAAAAAGAAGAAAAAGACATATCAGACAGTTATGTTATAACCCTGTATGAGGGATACAGACAGACCGTAATATGATGTCACTGGCCTGTGGTAGTACTGAATACAAGGTTTCCCTCTCAGAACTGACGAGTGCGTAACAAATCATAGAGAGAAACGTCACAAGATATTTTCATTATTGACGTAACGTTTTTAAAAATATATCCGCTCTATTATTATATTTTCCAAATAAATCATGTGAATGATATGAATCATGTCTTTGCACTCAGTTTAGAAGGATAAAATAATGACTGGTCGAACAATTCATAGATTGGATAAAGTTAACTCGCACATGAAATTGGTATGACAAAAGTTTACGATATTATTAAGCAATTAATTATAACGATATAAAACGCAGATACTTCGCGCTGCGATTTTTGAGCCTCCTGAGAATATTTCCACGGGGCAATGTATCGTTTACATCGTTCCTGCTTCCGCACCCTTTTTATACCGTGTCCCTTCAACCTTCACGTATCCCATACGTCTAGAGGAGGATTCGATATTCGAACATAAAAATCAGCTTTGTCCAGACACGCCGGAGGGGATTGTGCGTGTGAGTTCTGTAACTGCCAGCCGTATTTGTTGCCTTCACATAGTATTCTCGAAACGATCTCTTCAGTATTTCTCATTATTGCTTTTGAAAAACATTCCATGTTTGTAATAAATGGTTGTTCTTAATACAATTTTTATTAAATATTAAAATTTTTATGCAAACAATTGTAAATCAATCTTGAGAGATCATATCATGAAGTATTTCCTTGAATGAGTAATGTCTACATGGTCGGTTCAAGCGTGCTTGTATTAAAATCTAGCGCCGACGTTCAAAATTTTATGCGCGCCAGTTCAATGCTCGATCGATCGTCCCCGTGAAGCGTCCGCCACGAGAAATGATTGGCGAGTTTTAAAACGGGCCATAAATATAACAGACTCATCAATAATGCACGCGCGCTATCAATATATGAAGAGAGAGATGCGAGCTTATGTATCAACGTAATGGCGGTCCATCGGTATAGCTACCGCCGTCGGATTCGGGGATTCGCGGTGCCTCTGGTGGAGTGCGGGGACCCATATTGCGGCCAGGATGTTTCATTAAATATTTACATAGCACCGTGCTGCTATCAGATACGCTTCAAAATTCATGTCGATTGCCGCGCTATGGACGTCGATTGAAAAGCCCTTCCCCCTTTGGGCATAACTTTACGAACCGTGGAGCCGGAAATGACGCCGTTTCTGCGCGTTCGAGAGTAATCATTACGGATTATATAAATATTTGAGTAAAGAGAAAATGTCCTTTCCCAAAAATGTGGTCTGACAAAAATTATTAAAATTATATAAGCAAATAATTTATCAATGGCAGAATGCAACATGTTATATTTGTGTATCATATTTATATTGAAAAAAGAAACAGAAGACTAACATATTTAATTTTGGTCAATTATTCATCAATTTTTAGTAAAAGATGATTCTTAAATATATGAAGAATGTAAATAATGTATCGTAACTATTGCGAGAAAACGTTAAGATCACACATCGCAGCAGACTGCAGCAGCGATAAAAGCGTTTTTCAGGCGCGCAGAAAATGTTATTAATAGATCAATAGTATTTGAAATTCCAGCAGGAGCTGAGCCCACCGCAGAGAAATTTCATTGGTTATCAGGGCTTTCGAACGAGCCCGTAGTTGACGCCTTTGGTCACATTGATTCGTCTGCAGTGAGAATAAACGAGAGGTTGCAATACGAGACCGGGTACTCGTCATACTCTCACGGCGTCGATGGTCACTCAATAGCCGATAGTGAAGGCTTAACGAATCACAATGCAAATGGCAGCCTGTGAATTGACTACCCAGGACACGCGTCACCGCCACGGCACAGCCGATCGGTGAATATTGAATTCCAAATTCCTCAATTATCGGTGACAGTGCTCTATTTGTTATACTATCTGAGAGCGAGGCACGTAGAAACGATGAGCTTAGCCCGAGTCTGCGGCCTAAAATATGCCGTTTACAGTGACGTGAAGGTACGCGACGAGTGCGTTGCATATGTAATCCCTACTTAGAGTCACCATTACCGTAATATACGGCGCATTAACCAAGTTTCTACCTTCAATACAGGACTCCCGTTCTGTGTCCTCTTCGTCTACCTCTTTCCTCCTTCCTCTCTCTCTCTCTCTCGCTCTTTCTTTGCTAAATTAAAGCCACATACCAAACACACGCTAATACTAACATTGATAATATTATTGATAATATTAATTTGTAACCCGTAATTTATAATCCATTATATCTATTAAGATTTATTTTACGTGCTTACATACTCAGGAAACATACGTTCTAGAGTATGAATAAATAACTTACACTTACTTTTCTCTTTCTTTTTTACCCTTCTTCTACAACCGAACTATCTTTAGACTAATCGACTAACTGTTTTCAAGCTGTTCACCGGATATGTTGATGTTAAATGAAAAAAGGGAATGCTTGTTGCCTCTGTATTCAATATCTGACACGCATGGCGCACTCAGTATTCCGCTTCCTGGCATGCCAGTACCATGAAAAGTTCTCTGTTCTATTGCTCCAATACTTAAGCGTTCCATTGTACGTAGAATGTCAAGTTATTTACTGTGACTTTTAAATAGCCCACACTTGAAATGTGGTTTGGTGTACAACCAAGGAAACAAGCTAGTAAAGCCTAACAAACCTAAGAATCCTAAGAAAGTTGGTGAGAGAGAATCCTGACAAAGATGCTTAATACACTTACAATATAATCTATTGCATAAATATTACATGTAACTTATGTTTGTAAGTATCATTTATATCTTATAATTATATTTATATATAAATAAGATATATTTATATCTTATCCTCTCTTGTTCATTTATACATTAGAAGCTTATAAACTAATTAGGTAGAAAAGCATAATTAATTACTTGTTCTATTTTAATTCCTTCATTATTAAATTAAATACTTTGATAATAATAATGTGAAAATAACAAGATTTTAAACTTAGTGTATTATTTAAGAACTCTTAATATTAATATTTAGAGATTTTAACATTAAAAATAAAATTATAGATTACTATTTTTTTATTAATAAATTTGAAGTAAATTTTATTTTAACTTTTAAAGTTAAAAATACAGTTTACTATTTAAGAAATAATGAAATTATTTATTTACATATTTTTCAAGTTTAACATATACTAAAATTTTCTATTATTTTCATGATACTTGCCTACAGGAGCAAGGAAAAATGCGTTTCATATATAACTCTTTATACATAGATCAATATATATATCAATATAATTATAATTTAAATAACTTAATAGCCGTATATTACAGTAATCTGTATTAAGCCATGCAGGCTCTCGCAATACTATCATTCCCTTTAATTCCTTAGGCTCCCCACATTAAGCGTACGATTGTAAGTCTTGGGTCAGATTCAGCTTGAACTTGGAACATTAAGCGGTTTCCACCTTCGAACTGGTATCCTCCTCGCCTTGCACTCCTCTCTTATCCATCTTTACTCGAAATTCGCGTTCGACTCCTCCGATGTGTAACTCGAGTTTCTCAAGTTCGAATTCTCTTTAGATATCCACCTTAGCGGCGTCTGCCAATAAAGGGTCTAGCGGACTCCCCCGACGCTCAAGTGTGTCCAGTGTAACTCGGTGATCTCCAACTATCCCATAGGATTACCAACTATTCTCGAAGACGGGGCCATCGGGGATTAGAGCTGCTGGTGGCTGGTCCCGTCGTCCCTTCCGCCAAGTACGCCTTTCCATGACCATCGAAATCACCTTCCCCTCCCTTCCTCATCCTCGATCCCTTACTTCTGAATCCTATAGTCCAGGGTGGCTCTTGGACGGGCCAACCGCCACTACACCACCACCGCTGAGCCAATATCAATTATAAGAGAAGACAAGAGCCCTGCAATCACGCCCGGGCAGACCTTAACGGATCAAAGGTCTTCCAGCTCGCGGCTGTATGGGATCACCAGTTTTTAGATAAGAAATACTTCAATTAACTCTCGCTCATCTGCTATCGTTTCGATCCCTTACCTCGCTGTAGCCGGAAATCTTTTTGCTATTCCACACCATGGAACAATATTACTTCCGGATTAATTGAACATAAATCTGTCATACGAAAGTTACGGATTCTATGATAATAATAACTGTATGTGTACAGATTATTATCATAAGATAATGAAAGATCTACAAATTGGAAATCAAATAATCTAGAAAACAAAAAATTGTCTTAAAAATTTTTAAATAAAAATAAAAATAATTATTCTATATTTTTAATTTATTAAAAATTAAGTACACATTTATCAAATAATAAATATGAATAATATCAATATTATTTAATTATGTATGTTTATAAAAAAATGAATATAGATATATAGATATATAGATATTTAAACGAGAATAATGATAGGAAATCTAAAGAAACAATTAAAAGTAACTCTATAAAATCGTCTGTAAAATACCAGTATAAAAATAAATTTCAGTCAAAATCAAAATTAAGATTGAATCTTAGAACGGTATGCGTCTCTTGTTTCGTCCATACTTCGATTTATCGTTACGTATCTACTTTCGTGAATTGATAGAAAATTTCCATAAAAGTGCATTTTGATATGTATGTATTTATCTTAGTATAAAAACGTTTTGTTGTTGTTACAAATATGTGTTGCACACCCCCCTACTGGTACCATAAATTTGTGACATCATTTATGAGAGTGAATTTCCGAGATCTTATCGTACATGAAAAATTCATCGTTTCATCTGTCCCACGAAATAGATCCTACAACTTGCCTAATGACACCCATTAATTAATTTATGGACTAGCTCGTATAAAAGATTAAATATACATTCTATAAATATTTTGTCGTCTTTTTATCCCAGGTATTAAACTTATTTTTGTTTTTATTAAAAGCGAAACTGCGACAAATTGAGAGATTTTTATCATAATACAACCACTTTATGTTTTCAATTTCGGAATACACAAAACTAGTTTTTCCTGCCGTCTTTCACAATCTTATAATCTCGTATAATATGGAATCTCATATGCACTTAGTTTTCATTGCTGACCTTTCGTATATAATATTATAAGACACATCGTAGTCTGTGGCTCCCTACGGCATACTAACCGCTCACATACCTTCTCGACTCTTCGACTATAAGCCAAACTCGACTATCACATTTCTACTCTTAAACGAAAACGAGTTTCTCTCTTTTTCATTTTCATTTTTCTAGAAATTGTATTAATATCTCTAGATTTTTAAACATAATTTTTGCGTAATAAAGATAAAATAAGAATATGCAGTTATAGTTAGAATATATAGTTATAGTTTTTAAAAATAACAAAATATACAAGATGTATAACAAGATAACTTATAGAAGTTTAACAAGTATATAATACTAATAATATGTATTTATCCAACCGCTTTACCAACAAAATTTTAATTTTATGAATGCTTATTATATTTTTCAAAAAAATGTATAAAATAATTTTTTAAGTCTTTAATTAAGAAAATGTAAAACTTTATAAAATTTTAATCTTCTTTAATTATAAACCGTAAGATCATATCTATATGTGGGAAAAAAATATCTCTCAAATGCGACTCGAAATGTATAAAAAATATAACGATCGTTAAAGAGATTGTTAAAGAATGTTTCACTGGATCGAGACCGAATTACTGTATAAAATTAATAATACAAAAGACGATACCAAAGAAATTCAATTCTTCAATCAAAACTTCTAAAGCTACATACGCCGCTTTCTTGTTGCATCAGAAATTCTTATAAATATTTCACGGGCGCACGCAGATTCCAGGGGAGTCGCCGACGTATCTCATGGGGCCTACAACGACGAGGGTGTTTGCGCGAGTTCTTTTTCTATTATACCGTGATTTTTTATTGACGAAGTGGACACTGTGGTCTCGCAAAGGGTCCGAGGACATCTATTACTTTGTTACTTGCTTTTTTCGCCGCTGCACACCTCAAATACATGCGCTCTCACATTCACATTCCTGGCCTCGTGCATATACACGGTCGCTTCGCGACCCTTCTTCGCGAAGGGTAGAAACTTGGATGGAAAAAGGATAAAGTACAAGAACGACGGAGAACTTGCTCGCGCGCTCGAAGAAAGAAGGAGACAGAGCAGCTCGGGAGAGAGAGAGAGAGAGAGAGAGAGAGAGAGAGGGCTCGGATAAACTGACGTACTGGAAGGAGAAAGCGCGAGAACAGGTCAGTTTTGTCCCAAGCGTGCAATGCTCGAGGCCATAGATCACGCAATATCAGTTGTCAGGCTGACTCCAACGGATCGAATGGCGGAGGCGATGGGGTGGACACGGGGCTGCCGGGACAACTGGACACTGACTGTCCCTGAAGTGCGAGTGATGACCCTCGGGGGAGTCCCCTGGTCCATGCAAAAACGTCGCTGCCCATCCCCTCCGCTCTTCGCCTAGGTAGCCCTTAGGCTGCTACCATCCACCGTCACCTTTTCCCCATTTATGGCAAAAGACACATAAAAAGGAATATGTAACGAAGGCCGATAATTCACGGTGCTGGTTATTTCTCCACCCGAATACTCTCTCTCTCTCCCCAATTGAGCTAACCAGAGGGGAGGGCGGGAAGGGGGAAGGGAGAGAACTTTTTTTATATCGTTCGAATTCTCGGACAGTGGAGATTTTCGTTGTCCGGGAGGGTTTGAATATGGTTTGATAGGGCCACCGCGCAATCGGCCTCTATGTGTTTCTCCGTTCTCCGTTTTCCCTGCAGACCGTGAATACGAAATTGCCCGGTCGCCTCACCGGTGCCCCATTCACCGCTGACTTATTTATGTGATTGCCTATCGAGTCGATGAAAAACAATGTGCAACAGAAGTGTAAAGAGGCCAGAGGGGAAAGATCGATGGGTATAAGGGTGATTCTTCTTTATCTTTCTTGACCGCTTGATGTAATTCTAGTGGATTCTCTTCGTACTTAATGTTTAAGATATATGTGTAAGGTATGTTGGGTACTATTCGACAAATCTTTCAAATTGCATCTCGGATGCAATATAATTCAGTACATATCAAATAATTCGTCAGATTTTATATTTTCTTGCCCGTTCATAATCTAGTTGACTTGTGTATTCCACTGATTAGCACTAATATTTTCTATTTTAGTGCTTCTATTTGTCAAACAGTGTGACTCTCTTGTCACACAGAAAATCAAATGCGTTTGAATTTCATTCATTTGAAGCTCGTGTCCAATGTCAACATCAGATGGCAAATTTAGTACGTTATAAATGGACGGTGGAAACCTGTCTTCAGTAAGTAAGAAATTATATTAAACCTTGCATCGTGAGCGTCGCTCATTTGGAGGATAACATATCGCACAGAAAATAATATTTTGCACACAGAATGCGAATTACATTAGAAGAAAGGCATTTTCGTTACGCAGCGGCATCGTGTCATAACTAAGAGCGATTTGCCACACGTATAAATCACGGCATCTTCCTCGACGAAACTTCAGCTGCCTTTCAATGCCGCCGAAGGAATTTCTTTTTCTCATTGCGTCTCGATAAAAACAGAAAGAAAGGTGCAAAGATAAAGAAGACGGAGAAAGAAATATAGAGAGCATTCGAATCTCCTCGATCCGCCTATAGAAGCGTTGGACAAAGCGACAGCGAGCACTAAAATTAGCGGCGAACAATGCACGCGGCTGGATTCAGACAGAGTTAAGTGTCACTGCTCCCTTCCCGTCCCTTCGTCGTGTCGCACTCTCGCGTTCACTGGCGACTCTCGGCGTTCCCGATTTCGCTTGTACTTGTCTTGCTTTTCTTCCCGTCCTCTTTTACCACTTTTACTTCTATTTTTCCTTTCTTACGAAATTTTCCCTTTCTCGGAAAGACCCGAATTTGAGATTTGACGGGATTGATAGCGCTATCACTATCGGCGTGAAAACGATCATAATTGAATTGTCGTGTTACCATTCTTCATCGCTCTCGTATGTGATGCGTGTCGATGCACGCGTCTATCTATAGCAACAAGGCACGATCAGCGTAAGCGCGATGAACGCTCACGCTCTCCTGTCGTCGATCCATTTCTTCTTCACTATATTGTCCATTCTATTTTTTTCCTAGTTATCCTCCTTTCTTCCCTATTTCATTTTTTTACCAGATGACTATATTTTAGTGTTTTTAATTCTTACATTGAATTTCGATGTACTACTTTTTGATTTGTGAATTATTTGTATGAAACATGTATATCGATATTATACAAAGTATGAAGAATCAACTCTAATTAAATTAATACGGAAATGTTTCTGTGATGTTTTAGTACACAATTATTTGGTCACTTCTGTGCGACTGTAACACATACTAACATTTGCGAATTTTTGAAAAGCTTTTGAATCAATCAGTTTAAGATCAGCTGTCGTAACTACTAACAAAATAACAGAAAAATGTGACTTTCCCGTTCGCGAGTTACTCTTTCCATATTTTCAACTACTTTATAATCGTTAATATTTGATTTTACGACACTCCAATAAACGCTGAGATAAATTAACGCTATTGATAAGTGTGTTGGTGGAAGCATCAATAATAGTTTGACAATTCGATAGCTCTACGAAATTATTTAATACAACATGCAGCACAGTTCTCATAAATTATTGTATCCATGAATTCGCAGTGTACATCGCTACGTCAACTTTTGAAACGTTTATAGCATTAAAAAACATTTCTCGCAATGTCACTTCCAAAACACATTTTTGCATAGTTTATTGTGGATATATTTACAACGTGGTTCCCATTTAATCATCTAAATGTTTCTACGCACAATGCGTTGCAACTTATTATAATGTTTTCATATTATAATGTTTTAATATGTGAGTTTACGAATTGATTAATTACACATGTTTCTAAGGTTATTTACTAATATTTATGGACAATATTACATTCAATACTTTCCGGATTGATGTGGTTTGGGCGCAATGTCAATAAGACAGATATTAACGTGTGTTTTCCATTATTAAATGTAACATTTTACATTTGAAAAGGACTTAAATCAGAAGTCGAAACGTTGTGATTTATTAATAAAAATGGCCGGATGGGTCAAATAAATTCAAACTTGATATTATAATGTATCATTCTTCACGTACAAAATGTGATTTGCTTATCAATGGCCAACTATTTAAAAATCATGGAACGGCAATTAATCGGGCGTAAAGCTCGACAATCGTCAAGATTCGTGCAAGAAGCAATCACATTTTCAGTTATTCAAACGAATAAACATGCGGGGAGGCGCGATCAGGGGGAGCAGATGAACCGAAAGTTTTTGCGTAGCGCGAATGTTGAAAACCGTCCGCGGAGAATTATTGGGGTTGCGCATCGGGGGAGGTGAAGAAGGCAACGCAGGTAGGTGGGGTGAAACACGCTCGGTGGAAAGTTTAGAGTTAAATTTGCCGTAAAATTATTGACGGAAGTCTAAGCGAGCACAAATCATAACGCTCCGTGAATCCGTACTGCGGGAATACCCCGCAAATCCCTTGGCTCTTGTCGACCCTACGCGGCCTGCTTCTTCTCGCTTTCTCGCTCGTACTTTCTCCCTGCCTCCCTCTCTTTCGCTTTCCTCCCTCCTCCTTCTCCTACTCTTTCGAAGTCTGACTAGTCGAAGAACATTCGATCTGCCTACATCACTCAAATGACTCGTCCCAGCACTTGCGTCCGTGTACGCGTTTGTGCACTTGGGGGGAGGGGGGGGCTACGTGTATTCGAATCGGATGCATTCATCCTGGATTATCCGCCGTGAAATTGTTCAATTTACCTGCCATTTTCAACAGCGAGCTATTTGTTTCATCGCTCTGTATTTTGGAGACGAACTCTTTGACACGTATGCAATTATAAAATGTAATTATATTATACGATTTTTGTGAATCAACGATGATCGAGATGAAAACACGATCTCTCAGTATGGAATGAGTCGACTAACTTTCTTTTCTACTTTTTTTTTATGTCGACCGTTTTGTTGAACTTACTTAAATGCATAAAACTTTCAATTGGAATGTATGATAACACCAGTCTAAGAACAATGGAAAGTAGAAAGTAAACAAGAGCTATTTGAATTACGAAAAGATTTCTTACGATACATCGAAAGTGGTGCTTTCAGTTCTGAAATTCGTACTTTGCAGCATCAGAAAAGAGGGATCACCGCGCCTAGACTTTGACTGTTTATCCACCGGCTTTTATGTCGGATTTATGAGGAAGCAAATGGAAGAAAAACATGACTGGCACGTGTTTATTGTCAACGTGCGCAACTCCGCCATTGTACCATACCGGCCTGCTGGAATTTTCTTCTCCGGCCATATCTTCTAGCACTTTTTCTTTGCTTCTCCACCTCATTCGACAACGTCCAACGCTACTTCTCACGTTACTCCAGAGAGCTTAGTGCTCGTAGACATACGACACGTAAAGGTATAATGCTGAGCAGTACTCAGCCAGTTATCGCCATATGTGATGTTGCACTAAACGCAACTTTGTCATGCATTGCCACTTTCCTGTGAGACGTTATGGTGGTGGACGCTCGATCAGTTCTACGAACAAGAAGTAGATCTACGAGTTTTTAACAAAATAGAAAAACAGCTAATTAAAATACCCAGCAAACACCAACTAACATTAACATAACATCAGTGTTATAATTTCCCATTCAACGATATAAATGCAATATAACGCGTGTTATATTACAGTTACATTGTTTATGTATATTAAACTTATGTTAAAAATTATTATGAAAAGTATATCCAAGTTGAAACAAAATGTTATTTCAAATGTGTTAGTCATTATATAAACGCAACTCATATGTAAGAAAAAAATTACAATTATAGAGAAATTATATTTTTCTGTATAATGTATATGCAATTAGTAAATATACGCATAATAGGCTTTGAAAATGTTTCCTTTTGGATTTGTCGTGCAGAATGAGAGTTTTAATCGATATTCTAAAATAACGTCATATCAAATTAAGTGCGACAGTAATTTGATATCGTAAAATCGTCCAATTCGTAATTTAGCTACCCGTTGGATCGTATTAAGATAACACGGAAACCTTGAACACGATGAAGAAACATTAGATACGACTAACACACGTGTGATGATTGTGATCGCGAAATTGTCGTTACAACTGCCATGGCCGATGGTGCGGCGGAGCGAAGAATGCCGGGTATATCGATTTGAGCTCAATAAAAAAGTCATTTGAGAACTGCAAAAGCGCCGTATTGGCTGTAAAACGTTTGGCGGGTGATAACATCCAGCCGATGGTTCGCGAACGGACGACCGTCGGTGGCGGCTGAGGTGGTGGTGGTGGTGTTGGCGGTGGTGGGTGGTTTCCTGTCTGGTTGGCTGACTAGGTGGATCGCGTTTCTCCTTTCCTTTCCTTTCCTCCGTTCCTTTCTCCTCCGCGAGATCAGAGGGATGGCATGGAACGGGCATGAGAATAAGGCTATGGGGTGGGGACAGGGGAGGCAGAGGGAGAACGTGGATGCTAGAGATCAGGCTGTTATTTAGTTAATGACTATTCTCTCGCTCGTAGGCGCTGCCAGCAGTGCGACCAGCTTGGAATACAAGATCGTGTTTGAGATGCTTGGCGTGCTGCTGCTGCTGTTGCTGCTGCTGCTGCTTGCGGCTGCTGCTGCTGCTGCTGCCGTTGCTGCCATCGGTTGTTGTTGGTAACCCCGGATAGCATGGATTCGGACTCTGGACAGTTTCGAGCAAGGTATCCCAGAGGTATACCTTACATTATCGTGTATACGTATACCGAATGCCACAGACGAAGTACACGCCGTTGCATTGTCGTACGTATATCCTTACCTCGCGCTGTTGATAATGCACCGAATGCTTCATTCGCTTAGCGCGCAATCAGCAACAAAGAGGGATGGCAAGGAATCTTATGTATGTACCATAGTAACTATGGATGTATTTGGCTTCAATTTGACAAAATTGAAAATTTCATTTGGTCGGGTTATGACCTGCAGATGCCAGCAAATGAATACAATTTTAGGAAATATAACAATAATATTCTCTGATAATTCTCATTTGATGTCTAACGAAATAACTCAATTAGTAATTAATTCCGTTTGCATTCTTGTATTTACCGTGTAAAAAAAGGAGAAAGTAATACATGAAAATAAATAATGCACGATCTACGATTTGTTCTTCTGTTTATTCTTATTGTTGCAAATAAATAAAAGTTTCCCAATAGTTATTTAACTTGAGATTAATCGTAAAATTTAGGAGTGTGAAAATTAAGATTTCCTTCAACAACGACGTTTTATAATTTTACTTCGCGTTCATCCGAACCCGGATAAACTTCAGAATCCCTTCGAACTGTATGAGTTGGTAGCAGCTATCGATTCTCAATTTGTTCTTTTCCCTTTGTCGAAATCTGTGTATAAGGCGTACAGCGTGGCTTACGCTCTGTGCGCGCGGATAGGGATTTTGTGGGGGCAGAGGGTCCAGGAACGACGAGGGATGTGGAGAAAGGTGCGAGATAAAAGTAAACGCGGGTAGATGCATGACGATGGGAGGAGAAGGCAAACGACGGCAGAGCGGGGCACTAATATCGGAACATCGACGGCCCAGTCGACTTGGGATTCGAGCGAGCTGGATGTTTAATTAGGAGCCAACGAAGGCAGGATCCGTAAAGGAACGCTAGGGGGGATTTGCGAGGGAGTACGAGTGGGAAGGCGCGGAGATGGAGGTATCCGCGATGCGCAAGGATAGGAATATTTCTATGTATAGGTGCTTATAGCTACATACAAGCACGTATATGTGAGAGCAGGAGTAAGAGAGTGAAAGAGAGAGAGTGAGAGTAAAGATGAGAGAACCCCTGTCGTTTCCTCCTACAGCTTATCCACCTCCATTACTCGATGGAGCTGGTGAGAGGAAAGAGAAAGAGAGAGAAAGGAAAGAAAGAAAGGAAGAATGGCGAGAGCGAGAGAAACGCAATACAGACGGCCAAGGAATTGTCTGCGATTTTGTTTTACCTCTCGCGGCTACCTCTCGATCGCATTCATCGATTTCTCACACTCCGTGCTTTCTCCGTTGCTCCGCACGGTCGTTAACCGAAGTCTCCTCCTATGTCTCCACCGTCGGAAAGAGACGGAAGCTGTGTGCGAAAGAACGCAAAGTGGCCTGAAATCTTCGTGTGCGCCTCGTTGAGTTACAGCCGTTGTGCAGTTACAGCTTGTGCCGCTGCTACTACAATCTATCCCTACAAAGGGCTGCTGCACGTTCACGATTCGGATGTTTGGAGCTGCGGCAGACAGATAAACTCTTGGAATTAGTTCCCCGTACTACTGTGCTCGCTTACATACAAACGTGTGAATTATCGTTTCAAGCATGGAGACATCAGCCAGTCTGCTGTATGAGAAAACTTTTTTAATATGATGCCTTGATCTCTAGCGGGGCATCGATACGATACGGGTGATATGTATTTTTGATAAAGTTATAACTTTGATATACCGATTATTACTTCCTACGACAAAATGTATATTGAATACATGCAGCTTTCGATATCTAGTAGTATTAGAAGTTTCTATACAATGTAATTGTATTTTTAATCAACGCGAGTTGAAAAGTTTCAGAGACTTAGAAGGGAAAAGAATGTAGAAGAGACGAATTAATCGAAATTGGCGTGATTAAAATACGTTATTACAACATACAACAATGTAAAACAAACGTTATTAATACAAAAATAATAAAAATAATGCATAATATAAAAAGAAGTATCTACCGGTAGAAACGTAAGAGGATTGGTGACTTAACAGACAGTCGCTGTCGTCATTGTTTCAGGATTGGATTTAGTGTTTCGAAACCTATACTGTTTTTCATTCTCCAGGAAAATGTATGAATCGTGTTATAGAGGCTTTGCGAGTGTGCGGCTAATGGCTGCGGAGAACTTCCGTCTACCACCCTAAATCTACTTCTCTACCGTCGACTCGCATGGGCACACACAAACCGCACACCGATATCTGCTACACACTATCGGTGTGCGTATGTTAGTTTGTTATGTTCTCGCACGCGCGATTCGACATGCGTGTACGCGTCGTGTATGTACGACCTGCTCATACCTAACGCTCCATTTTGTACCCACACTCCATCGACACAAATCTCATTCCATGACAGAAGCTCGAAAAAGAGATTAACGGCGACCACTTTCCGCGGAGTCAGTTTTAACTTTCTCGATGGTTCATCTATTAAAACAATTACTAACGACAACCGAGCAGTCCTGGGAAGGACTTAAGCTCACCGTCACCACAATTGTACTGTCCAGCAACTTTTACCCGATCACCGTTGTCTAATTCAAGAGTAACGCTAATCTAAAAAGAGAATTTATTCCGTTAACAAAAAAACAAGATTATTCACTTTTCGCATTTACTCTTTACAGACACATTTTTTGAAATTACATAATCCTTTCTTTGGCATTAGCTTATTATTAGTTGTGAATCAAAACTTTCCCGCATCTTTAAAATATTCCACAATAATGCTTTTATAGAAATTTTTATTACTGATTTTATAACTTCGATTTTTTAAAATTTCTATAAAACTTCAAATTAAAAAAAAATTGTTTTAAATACAATTACATAATTGCATTTATTTAAAAATTAATTGCGTATCATTATCTTTTCATTTATATCTAGAATTCATATAACATCATACAAATATCTGTCTAACACATATCTACTTTAAGGTGTATTTTGGACATGTTTCGATATATTTTTATAACTTTTAGAAAATGTAGTTTGCTAGGTAATTAAAACTATTATTAGATTTTAACTTATAAAGATTAATGTATTTTTCATTAATTCGAGATTATTTTTCTAATACAATATTACCTCGGATTATGCACCGATTCGACGTAATGTCGGTCATGAAAAAGAATGGAACGATTATGCCACAGTTCCAGGACCTGCATCAAGTTCTCACAAACGTCTACGTAGATTATCAATTATTAAAAACACGTGGTCGAGTTATACACTGAAGCTTCTCTCTCATCTCGCCGTTTTATTCCACGAATCTCTGTCGCGACTCCATATTGCCAACTCTCATGAATCCAATCTGAGAGTACTATCGTTGTTTTTAATGACATGACTTCCACGTGACTTAAATCGTGAAGCTTGAAAATCGCGGCCAAGCGGTTTGCAATAAAAACCAAAGCCATCAGGCAGATACGTCGAACTTTACTATTCGAATATCATTCTACGTATAAGCGGGAAGTATATTTATAAATACTTGTCTGCTTTAAAACGCTTACGATACTCTTCTTGTTGAAAAATATAAATTCGGGAACGATAGATTAATACAGTTTAGAGACGACTGTTTTAGAAAGTGTCAATAGAAATCACTTTCGACAATATTTTCACATCAAGATATTTATTTTATTTTTAGAATTTTTAAGCTTCAAAGAATGAATTTAATTTATTTACGAAATATATTATATACTACTACGTAAGCATAAAATTTAAAAGTTTGGACATATTGTGTCGCAAAAATGTAATGCATGTAAATTTTGTATGAATAAACAAAATATTTTATACATATATATAATTACATTCTGAATTTATCATTTAAATATGTATAAACTATTCTATATTAATATCAAAATTGCTCTCGTAAATAACATTTCTGCCCTACATGTACTTATAAATACACATATCGCGAACTTTTCCTGAAAACGGAGCGCTACTGAGAAAATACGACAAACATGGTGAAATATCATTAAGCGCACATATGTGACGCTCTAAACTCCAACGCTAACGATAATTGCATTATCAAGGGCGAGGGTCTGCGATTTTCGGGGTTCGAATGAGTTCTGCTATACGCGGGGTCAACGATACCGTACGCTTGACCCCAGCTTACGAATATAGCAAGTAAATGTAACTATGGTCAGTGTGAACGAATGCCGAACGTTATACATCATTAGACCCCGTGAGGGTTTCGATGAGCCGCTTGTGGGTGTTAGAGAATCGCCAGATGGCCTTCCGCTGCCAAACGACGACGATATGTTTAGGGAATAAAACGATCTATGTGCATGCCTTGCCTTCGTTTCGATTTCTTGGACGAAAGATGACTAGTTTCCAGATATCTCGTTAGATGAATCAAGTATTTTGGCAAAAATTCTTTGCATTCTTTCCATTGTATCACATCTTTGTTACAGTTACATCATTTTTAATTTCGATGCATACCTCATTTTTCACAAAATACTTCTCTACATCTGCTTGTCACATCAATAAATAAATAAGATTGTAGAAAGTACGCATATTTATTGTATCCCTCTCCTAGAAATATAATAGCAATGCTAAGTTATATGCATTGATTGTACAAATGTTGGTACACTTTTGGAATACGATGTTCTCGAACGATATCGAATGATGACTCAGAACGAATTCGAAAATGTATTTCTATATAAGTATTTATCGTAACATAATAGTGGTACGAGGAAAGGGTAAGGAGGCTTGCCTTCACTCCATCAAAGATGAATCGAACCCTCCGGACATTTGTAATTAGGCTCACACTCAGTTAGTGGACGCAGCCGGGCCAAAGCACGAGCGAAATGATTGGCGGCTGAGCTACCGAGGAATGAGAGCTTAATGAGAGCAAAAAGGAAGGATGCGGCTGTGTGGGGTCCGTGTATGATGGTCAGTACATTCGGAATATCGCAACACGCTGATGATGATGAATCCACATGTTCGCGTACACGCTCGTCTGCCTAAACTCTGCAACAGGGGTGAGCGACGTGTAGAGGAGAGGACATGGAGGGGCTGAGGACCGAGCTCCCGCGGGAAGCTGCTCGATTTTGAAGTCCTCTGGAGTCGCAGACCGTGCGCCACCGCCAACTCCCTTTGGAACTCCTATCGTATAGGAGATTTAACCGTATAGACGACCCTTCGACACACTCTCTTGCCTAGGTGCCACTCTTCAGTCCCATCCGTCCCTCTGACAAATCAATTCGGACATAACGTCGTAAATACGGCACAGTTGCACAGACGAGGGAATTTACACAGTCGGCGATGGCACTTCAAGCAACTACTCGAAATGCTAGAAACGCTAAATTGATACGAGGAATCA
Source organism: Crematogaster levior (assembly GCA_901521435.1). NCBI lineage: Eukaryota > Metazoa > Arthropoda > Insecta > Hymenoptera > Formicidae > Crematogaster > Crematogaster levior. The sequence goes on along the minus strand of CABEGB010000236.1, from coordinate 14,778 downwards.
ATGTGAATTCCGATTATCCGTGCAAAATAGGGTTCTAAGTTCGAGAAAGATCGAAAATTAATTTCGTTAATTGCGTCAGACTAGGTTTTGCTATTACCATTCAGAGTGCTTTGAAATTAAAAGATGCAGATTCGAGATTGTGTTGCTCCATAGTTGAGGACATTGATGTAATCGAGTTCCATCCTACATTTCATTATGTTTTACGTCTTTCATACGCCGCCACGCTGGTGACAACTAGCCTGTAGAACATGTGCCTTCGTGAAATTTTATCTATGCTGCTGAAGAGGTACTTGAAAATCGTTTTCAAAGCGAATGATTGAAATGGCACTCGATCTATCAACACAGTCAAGCGTGTTGGCATGAGCAAGGGACGGACTATGATTCTTATCAGAATGTGCCACTCTCCGTCCATTGTCGGCCATGACGTCGATGTCTTTGTGTAACGTCTAATATCCATTTATTCGGTGTATGTGCTTCCAATAATATTCTCCTTTGTGTATTTTCAAAAATTAACAGTTTAATCGGTAATCTTCGATTAATCGAAACGATTCGGTTTCCATCAAACATAAACGGAAGAGAAGCGCACGTATCGTGTCAGCAATACACATGAACACGTGTAATTTCGATCGGTGGTATCGGTGGCGTGGCAGTGTGTGATGCTACAGCTGCAGGCACCGAGCTCTATAGCGTGCGATGGTGAATTGTACGTGATGTTGTATACGCAAGACTCACGAGATTCCTAGGGGTTGAGAGGGCGGGAGTGTTGCGAGGGTGGTTATCCCGGAGCTCCGAGCTATAGAACCTTCCTGGATGAGTACCGAGGCCAGGATTAGTGCTGATTGGTTCGGCCTCGGTGTGATTAGAGATGTTATCAGCGGGGTTACGCCGCACGCTCCCGCTGTCCGAGCGTGTATCGCTGTTACGAGTTTGCGTTCTTGCAATGTTGACCACTGTTGACCAAGAACATCAATTTATAACGGCATCATATTAACGTGATAAACACCTCAGTTATATAAATGTTTCTCCTTATATTATTAAATATGTCTCTCAATTGATCGGCATTAATTGTGGTAAGTATACCGTTTTCACTGGAAAAATTAACTCTTCTTTAATTAAAATTACGATTTTTCATTTTATTTAACCATCTTATTGGATTAATGTTCGCGAGATTTGTTTCATTAAAGTTTATGTAAAATCTTAAAAATATATATCGCGAGAAAATAAATATGTAAGATCTATTAGACAAAAGTTACTTTTAAAACCAAATTCAATTCAATATATTATCGATATTTAGTTTGACATTGGCAACCAATCAAGTGCTGTTTTGGGTATTTAAAACTTGGAGTAGTTTCGTTATATAATCTTACGTTGTATATCTTACATTCGATGTATATATACTCCGTAAGAGTTTGAAAAAAAAAAAATTATTTTACTCTGCGTCCTTGTCTGCATATGGTACATGCACAAATTTAATTTTGTTATAGTCGTCTGTGCACAAGATTAATTACTTACTTCAAGTTTCTAAATAGTCGAGGAAAGAATCGAAACTTTTAGCAGATTGAGATTCCAGTTGAACTGTTATGTAAGTCATAAATAAATATGTATGTTCTACACGGTAATGTACATAAAGGAAACTAATGCAAATCATGCTGTAATTGTCTCATTTATTATTTCTTTTAAAGACATTTTGACCCTTTTCTATTTCTTGCAAAACTGGATGTAACATTAAAGGTCAACTGAAGCATTAAAGGTGTCGATATTGTCATTACAATCGATATCTTTTAGAAAAGCATCTTGTGTTCCGCCTGAAATGTATCTAGCAAGAAGAAGTGGAAAATGTGAAAAATACGTGCTAAAAGTCAATATAGATAGGATAGGATAAAAGTGTCGAATAAACAGCCGCGCACAGTGTACCCAAGGTAGGTGTCGAAGAACAGAAATAACCCGGTCGTCTACCTGCTTACATCACTGACCGAAGGAAGGGCGTCAATTCTTCACAGATTGTTAAATTATTACATGAGGTTTATGGCGAACGTCGAATCGATGGGTCGCCGGGTGCGGCCGCATCAGTACGTCCGACACCGTCTCGACTTCCAATTAGCAGCTTATCGTTTATTGGTTTTCGATATTTGTTTTTCTTTCGTGAAGCTCATCGAAACATCCCAAACGCTTCGGCAGTACGTGCGCTATTTTTCGAAGAATGGAAATCAGTGGTATCTTTTCCCACACGCCTGGGAACGTCAAAGACTTCCCGAGAACGTGCGCGGAATACATTAATCAATATATAAACAGTAGTGAAGTTTTTTTCAACTTGCTTTAAAACAGACGTTGAAATATCATTGCCACCAAGCATTATTCCGTTAGAATTAACATTAATAATCAACAAATTATTAACTGTGTTAAGTGTAATACTAATTAAATAAGACAAAAAAGATATATTTGGGAAAAGGGGTAATTCGTAATCACAACGAGTGATGAGAAAAGTTTGGCGTGACTTATACTTCGAAGTGAAAAGGGAGATGTGAAAAAAGAGAGGACGATTTCTGCCTCCTTCACCCTTTTTCTGCCGTGGCGGTCGGGAAGAGGGCTAATATATATCAGCAAGTAAAACAAAAGCTTCGGACAAACAACGAACGGTGATGTGTCTACCTCAAGGATAGAGGCGGCAAGGGAAATGAGGATGTAGCGGGGAGGGAGACGACGTAGGCGAAGGGTTGGAACGTTTGGTGGTGAGAGGAAAGAGAGGGTTGCCGGAGTGAGATATATGGGGAGGCTTTTAGTTTCGTTAATGGCTATCTCGCAGACCGATAAGTGCCGAGATCTGTCTACCTTCGCTTGCTTTACACCTTTCTCGCTACGGCTGGTGCACGGCCGTGCCTTCACGTTTCTATAAAAGCTGAAAAAGACATGATACCGGGAAAAGGGCTCGCGCGGTACTTAAAACGATCGTAAACGATTATGCTCCATTTTAACAGTCTGATTCATATGTATATATGTATGTATGTATGCATATATGTATATACATATTTAGATTATAATTATTATTACTTTGTAATAATTATACGTAGTAAATGCTATAACACTGACAAAAAAATTTTTTAGATAAAAACAAGAGAATAGAAATTAATTTTTAAATATTATATATACGATTTTTATTTAAGACATCTTAAATATTACGTTAGCAGACTGTGCAAAAATTACTTTTCTATTATTGTAACTCTCTTGTTACTAATTAACATTAATTGATAAGGAGACCGTAGTTATTATTCAAAGTTTAAAAATTAAAAAAAAATGACTAGTCTGTTAAAATAATTTGTATAGAAGTAGACACACACAGTCTGCTTTAAATAAGACTTAAATAAAACATACAGTAAATCATTAGTTAATAGTTTTTTAGAATAACTGAAAAATTAATATCTACGTTAAGAGTGGTGTCGAGTCATTAGCCGTTTGTGTGAAAATATTAGGCAAATAAATAAAATATTTTTTTAGAGAAGCAACTTCTTATCTAATATTTTTTGGAAATAAAAAAAATTGGCATAAATGTAACGTGTTGCATCCTGATTGAAACTCCATAAACTCAAGTGGCCAACGACTATGGTTTCCCCTAGATAGATTCGTGTATCCGAAGATTGATCCCTAACGTATCGCTAATCGTTCATGTCAGTCATCTTGGCGTTTTAGTACAATAAAGCACTATTAGACACTCGAGTGAAAAGAATAGAAGAACGCTACCCTTGTAGCGTACTTACTGATTGACGTTACCCACTTTTCCAGAAAGAATGTAATTGATTAGTGATTTCCGGAGGGAAACTTCTTGCGATAACTGTGCACCTATGAGATATATGTCGTGTACATATATATATATATATATATATATATATATATATATGCAAACGATAGGAGATCAAAAATACAATATAACTCAGGAAATTAAATAATGATAATAATATTCATTAACAATTATGAATTAGATTCTTAATCGTTTTATGAGAGGAATTAAAGTTCTTTGCGTGCAGTTTCGCATAAAGAGGATTAAAAATCAGTTAGTGCTTTGTGAACAGAAGGACAATGCATTTGTTGCAAAATACTGCGAAATCAGAGAACTGTTTAATTACACGCCAAAAATGATTGGTTAACCGGAATTCAGCCGAATACGAGAATAATTAGACGCAACGGGCAAGTCTGTAGTATCGAATAACGTCAACAATGGGAGATCTAATCAAAATCAGCTATTACAATTCGCCGATACCGATTGATCGCTCGCGCATCTCGCTATCGTTTACAAAGCTTGCAAGCGCATGCTTGCACATTGCGCGTTCTCTCTCACTCGTCCCCTTTAACTACGTCTCTATTTCTCTGTGTTGAACGCAGTTGCAGATGCAATGGAATACATTTAGCCAAGTACAAACAAGAAGCGTATATAGCTTTCTGCATTTCACGACGCCCAAACAGCAATAATCAAACTAATTATGTTTGCATCGGCGAAGTCGTCCAAAGCGAACAACTTCCTATTATTCGTTTATTTTGCGCTTGAAAAAAACATTTTACAATCACGCTTTCTGTATAATGCAAAAATATATTTTATATATGATTATACATATAGGATACATGTAGTTTGTATATAATGTAACGGATGACATAATTAATAGTGCATAATTAAGATAATTAAAAATACATTAGATATACCTTACCTTATGTATAATATTTTAATCTTTTTCTTGATTGTAACATTTCATATTTTAAGACACATGACAATATTTATTATGTATCATTATGTATCAATTGTGTTAGTGACGACTTATTCATGTGTTTTCTAAGGTAGTAAAGAATTATTTTTTTGCATTATACTTTTGTGTTAACATAGCCGATCTCGGAAACGCACGTAATACAGATTTGGATATTCGACCAAACGGATTTTGTGCCCCGTAGCAACATGTACGTTGCGTGTTCCACGTGTTAACAATTCGGTCGCGGTTACGATGCTATTTAACTGCCCTATCGCTCTGATTACTTCCCGGTGCTTCTGGGCAACTGCGAATCAGGATTTAACGGGATAATCAGTCCTCGAAATAATCATTCGCGCATGTCTGTTGTCAAAATCGTCCAACGGTTATATGAGAAATCGATATTTTTGTATGTATCTTCGATTTAGTTTCGTCAAACAGAAATTTGCTGTAAAATTCCGCAGGCATATAGTTCTGCCTTACTGCGTATACTTTTTGCTATTTATTTTTAAAAAATTTCGAGTATAATCTCAGTGATGTTTTATCATTATACTTGTTTTTCCTGTATATGTTTTGTTATATTTGTACATATACGCACAAAAGTAGTTCCTTATTTTTTTAGTAAATAATACTAATTTTTCAATTTTCTCGAAAAGAAGTGGAGAACTCTTTAAGCGATAGAACTCGATGTGTTAACACATAGATAAGACAAAATTTAAATAAGACAAAATGTTGAAACATAATAGGATGGTCGGGGGCAAAGAGAGGCGTAGTAATAAAGGCAAGCATGTTTGCTTAGGCTCTTTACTTCACTCGGATCTACATTGCCTCTACCTTTGCTTTGCATTTTCCGTAAGCGACACGTATCTCATCTATTTCTCATGTTATAAAAGCATTATTCGTTATAAGGAAGATATTTATAAGGAATAATATTCATAACACAGCAAAACATGTATCATATATTATTATATATTAAAATTCTCAAAAGTATTAAATAAAAACTTCTTTCCAACAGAGAGAGCCAATTAAAAAGTACACGTTATTAAGATCTTGTATATTTAACATAATTAGAATATTTTTCTTGATGAGAAAAAAAATTTTTTGTGACAATCTGAATTAAATTGTCTATTCCTTCTTATCAACAAACATAAGCAGTTCCATTAAAAATAAGTAATTAAGCATCCACTGAAATTATTGTGTGTTATGTCTGACAATTTCTGAAAATAACGACTTACGATGCGTACGCGAGAGCGATGAGCGACCACCTTCCTTCAAAGATCCGACGAGATGGACGTGCATTGTATTCTCAGAAATGAGATCATCGTTCACACTCTCAATGTCCAAATCTCATTTTCCACTCCTCCAATAAGTCACGGTACGTTTAGCATTCTCCGCAGTTATTCTTGTATTTCTTGCTCCCGGAATCTCAACACCTCGGCGCATCCTCCACCGTCTCTGATGCTGGTCGGCCCATTCAACGTCGTTGTACACTAACATACCCACATGACTCTCTTCATCATCGGAATAGGATTTAATTTAGTAGAAACACTTATATGAGCTACTTGTAACCAACTGCAGTGGCTCTCAAATTCAACGAGCGGGATATATTTAAGCGACGTACAATTTTTCAAGCAAAATATACCGAATGCAACCGTACTGTATCAACCGTTCAATCAATAAGGATCAATTCTTTCTTTTAAACCGATTCTCCCTTTTGATTCAAATATAATATTAAAAATTCATATAATAATATTAAAAATTGATCTATTGCGCGCTTGCTCAATTTTGATAATAGATAAATATGTAAATATAAATTCTATATTGCTCATCACAAGATTATCTCTTTTGTCTTCTTCTCCTTATAAGTCATTGCGTCATGAATAGCTGTTGATGAAGACTGAGCAAAGTTGTTGGAAGATGAGGAGAAACAAGTCGGGTTCGTACTCTAGTGGCTTCTGTTTTGACACGAATATGGGTTTCTTTTGCGATTTCGATCCGCTCGTTACATCGAGCCAGTAGGTTGTATTACCCGTGACCGACACCTGGAGGTGGGAATGGTCCTTTTCAAGGACGCCGAACAACGGATATGCGCATAGTCATCATCGATTCCTCATCGAGCGTTGATTCTCCCTTCGTCGCGTTTCTTCTTCATCTTCTTCTTCCCTTTCTTCCACTACTCCGTTTCCTTACCACATTGCAATCCGGTTCTGCACTGTCCGCAGCAAGCCGTTAAGACGGTTCCAAAACCGATTAGACACACACCGCCGGCCATTGATGGTCCGGTGAACGTTCGTTCAGTTATATTATCCAGAAAGTAGAACTTGAAATGATAACGTGCAATTTAAGATTTTAATATTATTTCGATTTCTTTCAAAATGTAAGTCATCATGCAGTCAATACGGTCGAGTTGAATTCTCTCGTATTTTAAATATGCAAAATATGATTACTCGCTAAAATTTATATATAAAATTAATTGAGTATCGAAATAAAAGTAAAAATAATAAGTATTTAAATAAATGTGAGTATTTATAGGTGAGCCAACTAAAAATCTATCTACATATACATATATTATATACATATTGTTTAAGTTTAAAAAAAAAATATTATAATTCAATATACAAGCTGGATGTACATTTTGATATTAATAAAAAACGAAAAGTAATCTGTTTTTATGATGCCAATTTAGCTTGAAACGCGTTCTTAATTAATGAATTCAATACCGAAGCCATCTTGTATATCCTGCGATCGACATAACAATATCGAGATACCAGTAGCGCGTGGTTGTCATATATATACAAATGTATTAGGTAGCGGCGTTATTGAATCGTATAGCATTGAACAAGTGCGTCGGAGCTTGTCGCCTCGCGCCATGATACCCACGCTGTCACTTCCGGTTCTCCCCCGCTCCGACCGCTCCGATCACCCAAACTGCTCCGGTATGACGTAAGTGGACTTCATTCTCGCAACGCATCAGAAGTTCATAATATTTTAATAATGACGGCTACCTGCTGCCGACACCAACCGTCGCCATTATGATGCTAATTTGGTAACGATACGCATCACTACTGCGTCGACGGGCTGCGTCGTGTACCAGATGGCATCTGGATCGTACCCCATTGTTCTCGCGTGCATAACACTTTGCGCGCGTTCAGAGAGTGGATATATAAATCTGGAATATTGCGAACGACTGTCGACACTATCTCTCTCTTTCTCTCTCTTTCTCTCTCTCTTTTTTCTCGTTTTTACGCTTTATTACTCTTCATGCACTCCGGTTAAAGCTCCGGTTACAACGAGTGCGAGAGAAGCTGCTCTAATATCGCGACTTCTGTGTACCGAGTTTACTATTCAAAGGTCGAATTTGCACGGTTGCAAAGGGTTTTTGAACGCTTTTTGCGAACGGTAAAATATCGCAGGATATTGACGAACGATCTTGCTCACGTTTCGTATGAAACATTTCGATATGACAACACTTACTAGTTTATTAGTTACTTAAGTGGAAATTGTGCTTTTTTTTTATGAGCGTTTTATGTTCGTACTTGCTAAACGTAATTTTAACAAAAAAATTTTTTGTATGTAATAACTTTTTTATCAACTTTTGTCATCAGACCTTGAGATATTATTTCATAATAAATTGCAGTTAAAAGAATTTCTTCAGTAACACTTCCGCTTCTGGAATCTTCGTATTTTCTCACACGTCACAGCTCTTTCTGCAAGAATATTACAAGTTTATTCAATCTAGACGAGCAAATGTGCCTACGGCTGAGTACATTCGGCAAATACGTGCGGTCAGTTAGAGTTTTTCGAATAATAACGACGTGACAATCTTGAAGAAGAGTCCTCGAGGGATTAGGGACGTTTGAGTAAATGCATGATTGGTAGTCGAAGAAGCGGTCTCGAGCGAGATACTTGTGGTTTGGGTCGGTGGATTGGAGAGGTTCCGGTTGATCGGATTGCCGATTACCAGGAGGGGAGCGTTGGTGGGGCGAGGAGGAGAGGGTCACGATTGCACGGCAGGAACCGGTACATAGGAGAAAAGGGACACGACAACTTGGCAGGAAAGAGACAGTGAAGATCACTTCCGCTCCACGGAGCGTACTAGAACACCGTACAGTCTCGTCCTCCGATTTCTTCGTTAATAGTTTCACGGAGACACATTTTACGCTATTAGACTGAATCCGCGGTAAAAAATCGATTAACAGACATTCGTCATCGGTATTCGCGATCTTTAACGTAATTGAAGAAGAAGCGTGATACGTGATGCTTGAAAGAAGAAATGCGATGAGAGAGCTCTACGATAAACAAAAAGGAAATTATCGCAGAAAAATACCGTGCTGAAATACTTGTTAGACAGCAGCACGTCCGTTCTTCGCGCGTCATCGATTCTTCGCCGCGCTCTGAATCCTGTTGTGCTCATATATGCGATGTTCACATACGCATGTATCCGCAAACGCGTGCCCCTAGAGATCTTTTGATTCCGAAACTATTTGAACAAGCGAACCCGAACAAGGCGAGAAGTAAGAACGAACCCTCTTTCTCTCTGTCTCTATCTCTCCACTAAGCTATATAAAGTCGTTCACCCCGAATCAGACAATCTAGTGTCTGCGCACGGCTGCCGGCTAACTCGGGAATGATCCGTGATTGTATTAATATCACAACACGCTCGGGTACGTATTTATACGTCTTTTATCTCTCTATTTCTCTTTAACTCCCTTTCTGTCTCTTTCACTCGCGTCCTAAACGAGCTCTATCGTCGTGCCGCGAATTTATGCGATCATCGGCGTACCATCTCAGTCGCCTGTCTGTTTCTCGACATACATACATATCCAGATTGTACATTTTCACTGGTAGGAAGGACTCCCAGTGCTCTATTGGAACCATAACAATAAGGGAAACTATTTATTGATCCCGTGAGCATCTGCCGCGCGCTGTGACTTACTCTAATTCGCAACCCGGGGTACATTTTTTTAGTCGCACTTGAAACGAGTATTTTTTTATTCTAACACTAAAATGAGAATAGATCGTTTTGTCGAAATGCAATTAAGTTAAGGAATATTAATAATTAAATATAAAATTTTAATTATTATTTTAATATTTTGAACAATGCAATAAAGAATGAATTGTATTTATAACAAATGAATCATTTAATGAACTGATTTTAACACAACTGATATTAATACGAGAAAAGTGAGATAACATTTATTTTAATTCAATCATTTAATTTTGTGGACTAAATTTAAGATTGTTAACCATCAGGCCATCAAAGAACAATTTTTATACAAATTCCAAAGTTATCTCCATGTTACTAGCAAGACATGTGTTTTTCTCATCTTTTCTTCTTTTACGAGTATCCCTCTTTCAGTTTTTTGTCCGGAATCTACTTAAATCTACTACATTTCTTAGTATTCAATACACACGCTAAAATCACTTATTCCAAACGAGCGTAAATCTCAGCTAAAACAAACTATCCGTATTCAAGGGCAATGCAAAACATCAAACACCAAAATGGATTTAATGGGTGCTTTGAGCTCTGTACTTCATTACACTTAGTAGAAACGAGCACTACATTCAAACTGAACTCTCTCTCCTGTTAATTAATAAATTTCTGCATCATTAAAAGTACTACTAAACTTCACTTTTTAATTAATAGCTATGGAATAAGATACTTAAAATAGAAAACACGATTATTGCACACGTCTTGCCTTCTCAGTTTCATCGAGAAGCGTTTCAAAAATTTATCTCTTCTTTAATCTCTATTGACACAAGGCTTTAATTATACATTAATTTACAACATTATATCTGTATTAGAAATGATGTCGATTAAAGTTAATAATTAAAAACTGATAACACTGATTACCTGTGCCGAGGTAAAAGTACGTGTGTACAAAAACAGAACGCCCTTTATATTCGAACGCAAGCAATTCGTAAGTAAAGTTCCGATGAAACAGAAACGTCGTTGAATGTAGAATTGCAATGTCTATCGGAACGCGGGTCTCTCTCCCGAAAGCAGCGGTTTTAGGGTTCCCCTTTTCGACGCGCGCGACGGCGAGAAGAGGCGTTGAAAGGCGAGAAAGTGAGACGGTACCTTCGGAGCATCGTGAAATAAGACAGGAAGGAGCGAGAGACGCGATTGTGACTTTTGAACGAGTTCCATTCTGCCTCTCGTTCTTTCTATCTCTTTCTCTCTCTTCTCGGCTGCTACGCATATTGTTCTATTTATGTAACCATTGTTCATCCATCGTTTAGGATAAATTTAGCTGGCAGACGAAGTGAGAGAAAGAAGGAGAGAGAAAGAGAGCGAGAGAGAGAGCTGCGCGGCTGGCTGTCGGTATGCCGGGTCGACTTTTTAAATGTTTCTTCTCTCGGGCTTCGATCCCTTACTCTTTCTAGCTGGCACCCTCTCTCTTTTCGAGTCTGTCCCTGCGTGTGCTATTAATGATACCGATTAATTTAGAACTATTGGGTTTCCCAATTAGCCAATCGGGGCTCGCGATATATACCGTGGAGAGCCTATTCGTTTTTCGCAGCTTTCGAACCAAACCAAACATAGACAGAATTTGCCATGATGACATCGCGCGTTTTATCGCGCATAGGCTTTTTTAACCGTCGTTCAAGTTGTTAATTCTTGTCCCACAACAGTTTTCTTTATTTGCATATTCCTTTAGTTAAATTTCCACAGAAAAAATCTATATTCCGTATAATATCCTAATAATGTTAGAAATTACATGTAAGTTATCTACATAACTTTTGACGATTCAATCATCTTTTCTTCTCACTTCGAGTATCTATCTCGTTTGTCATGTAGTATAAATTTATCAGTTATACTAAGAGATATACTAAGAAATCTGAATATGAAGCTATTAATCATCTTTCAAGCTATTAATCAACTTTTAATCAAAAGCAAGATACACATTTTAGAAATTTACTTAACTGACTGTATATACATGCTTATAGATACACGCTTCTTATAATATTCGATTATCACACATATTAAGTAGAGGAGATGTGACATGTTAAAGCTATCTAAAAAAAAAGTCGCAAACGGCAATTGCGCGTGCTGATGATCAGAATCATATTACATGTCACGGAATGTTGATAGAGAAAGTATAGGAAGCCCATAGCGGACCGATCAAATTTCTACTTTCTTACTCCCGTATTTCATCCCATGGTCTGCCAAATCTTATGCATGCTGATCGTGCCAAATACCTTCCTACGTTCCATCTATTTCCTCCTGGCAGAACGTTCTGTGGATCCGTATTATTTTTATCTGGTCATTCACAGCCTTCGCTCGAAGAGGAAACATTCCATTTTTCTTTTTTTTTCTTTCTCTTTCCCCTTTGCTCCCTTCTTCTTTTTGCATCGAGCGCGTCTGGGAAAACTATACATGTGCTATTATTTCGACGTGTTTCCCCGTTTCGCGAGCCGCATGTCGGTGCGATTATCGATAATCGTTAGGCTGTCTCGTCCGCCATTCAACTCGCATCGTCGGATCAGTCGCTCTGGCCTGTACCGTGCAACAAAGCTATAATTATTAGAGCGCGTCATCTGTGTAACTACCACGAGCATTTATAAGGGCGTACGCTCGTCCCCTTTTCCCCTGTCTCCTATCTTCCGTGTGTGTGACATCATAACTCATGAATATTCCTTCAGTCATGTACCTCGGTGAAAGCACTTCCCCGTTTATCATCACATTATGATTATGAACTAGACGCCCAACTACAGAGTGAGATTCTCATCAAGATGAAATTCCTTCGTTCTGACGCGTCCTCGACCCGTTTCGTCAACGTGCCTCAGGCATTTCCATTTGAAACTATTGTAATAACCGAGCCGTCAAAATCCCAGGTCAAAATAAAACAACATTGGTTGGAAAAGATTTGAAAATTATCTTCTGCCACGTTCGAAAATTTATTTCTTGTTGCCTCAGGTTCGTATCGTTCTCAGTGCTTCAATTAATCCGGCTAATTCGTCTGGCGCACGAGTGCGCGAGCAGAATGGGAAGATGCGAGAACGAATGTGTGAGTCAATGCACGTAAGTGAACTTAGGGAGAAAGAGAGGTAAAGATACAAGTAAGTTCTTACATAGATAAGCAAGTAAAGCACGTATTTCAAGTTGTTCGCCATGTTGACTACGTCGCTGTCATTTATCGTGCATGCATAAATCAACGCCAGTCTTGTTCGCTGCCTTATTCCGTGTAATCGTAAAAGATGACCCATCTTCCGGCGGATAATATCAAGGAAGCGCACGAGTACACAAATGATAATTACATTGTGCAACAGATACTCGGCTCGATGAAGCCGACAAAATAATAAAACGTTAATTAAAAATCGTAGGTATACTAAAAGATAATTAATAAAATTAAAAAGGACAATGGATCAATTAGTGGAGTGTTAGATTTCATTGTGTTGCGAAACGATTTAAACGTTGAGTTATATCATGGTGTAGTTTAATTACATGAATTCCCAAGATTTTACATGAATAATACTGATCGGTATAATGTTATTGAATCAATAATACTGATAGTACGTATCAATATTTTTACAATCTTACAATCCTTTACAATCAGTCTATGATACTGTCAGTACCAACAAATACTGACAATATTATTGACAAATCCGAATTTTTTCATTCATGAGTATCGAGCATTTGTGGTAGAGGAGATCGTTATGATAGGACATATTGATGCTCGAAAATGAAGAAATCCAAATCACCATTAATATTCTCAACATCAATCCGTATTAACCACATGATCAATAACTTAGTTGTATAGTATTTGTTGATATTGACAATATTATTGACAATATTATTCGAGTGAGGTCTCCATTGTGTACTTGCCTCAGAGTGACAGCCAGTCTCAATTCTGGTGGAAATGGACGTCTCCTGCTACGTTTCAACAAATATAGCTTTGTTTTTTGCAAAAGCCAATGAAACTGATCAGGTATCATTCTTGTATAATGGTAGAATTCTTCGTGATCAGTGTTCTTGAGTTCTTATAACTGTGGAATAACTGTGAAAATTTTCCAAGTTGGAGTAACGTATTATTGACTGGTCGACGCCACCACGCGGGGGAAAAAATGAACAAATTGTAATGCTATTACAGTAAAAAAGCACAAAATGTACAGAAATCATCAAAATTCGACAGTAATTAGATGTACTAACCTCCTTCCTTGTCCCTGTCGTGATCTTAGTGCGCCATATATTATCAAACTAAACGTGTACCACGTTTGCATTAACAGTGCAATCAGTATCAAATCTTTCTCTTCCATTTTTTTACATTTTTCAAGAACAAATGCAAAACTTAATTATAAATAAACAAGAATAAAGAAGATATAAAATTGCAGTGAAATCACAGAAAAAAAGTATCGTATATATCTGAAATAATCAGATTGAACTACACTTTAAATGAATAACAAACTTATTAATTAGAAGGTAAAAAAGTGCGCAATAAACATTTCAAAATATGTACATACACTAATAAAAGGATAAGCAGTATAAACATAGACTTTGTGAAGATAGTGTTGTCGTTTGTCCAGAATTGCCATTCTGATTGGCTGAAATGTTATGATGCAACGATGCAATACAACTTATTGTGGACGCAAATTTTTTAAAATTTATGACTTATAATTCTGACTTTATCACTAGTGTCACATGAGTAGTAACTAATATTTTATTGTAGAAGGCCCATAACAGATGGCGCGCGAAACACGAGAAAACTTGTGAGCGGTATGTGTTAAGACGGCGCAATGTGTTAAGACGGGAAGTTTGAAGGCACGTGGAAATCGCACTCGTCGCATTTTTCTCATCCGGGAAGTCACATCGAGCGAGGAGAGAGGGTATTTCGAAACGATTTTCGCTTTGTTAGATTTCATATGTGCGAGGAAAGGGAAAGTGATAAAAGCGTTTAACGTTTCACGGACTTGAAATCATTAGCGATCGAGGAAAGAGTGCATCTAAGCGAGAACGAGATCGTTCGCGAAGGAGAAGTTATGGACAAGAACGAGTCGCTCTTGGGGAACGAGATAGCGCCGCTCCCGGGGAACGAAGCGGAGTCGTCGT